>KZ506485.1:120434-164440 GCA_002844005.1 Limosa lapponica baueri
TGGATGGTTTGATGGTTTTGATGTGAGTGGCTGTCTCAACTTTTTTTCATGAATACTAGAGGATTGTGAGTTAAATTCCTTGCAGAATTTTCTACTTCAACAGCTTCTCAACAGTTAGATGTTCTTTTTTGCTGTTCTGTCCTCTATACACTTTGCTGTTTTCTGAAAATACCTAAAAATACCCCAAAAAAGCCACACAAAAAACTCCCAAATAAATAAATAAGCAATCACATGTACACACCTTTTACCTCAGTTTAATGAAATGTAGTGCTTGGATCCTGCTCACAAAGAATGTCTGCCAGAAGACTGCCAGGAACAAAATGTGCAAAGCAAGGGGCTGAAGTTACGTCAAATATCATTGATCAGCTCTGCAGTAATGCTGAAGTCAACTAATATTTACATTAGTCTGTCACATCTGTGATTGATTATGGCTCAGCTACAGCCAAATACAAATATTTATGAAAAGAAACAAAATAAAGGTATAGCTAAAATGGAAACACACACACAACCCCTCCACAAAACCAAAACAACTACCCTAGGATATAGTACATAAAACCAGGATGATTGCAGACAGAAAATATCATTATTTTTGCTCAGAAATTAAACAGCTGGGATTATGTTCAGTGCACAAACCAACATGCTATATAATGCAAAGAAATGGGAATGTTTTTATCCCAGTTGTATTCGTAAAGAAGTAGCCACAGCTACTTCAATTCCCTTTCCATCCCTCTTCCACTGAGCACTGTTATACACAGTATATTTTAACAACCTAAACTTCTTGAGTCTTGGCTCCAAACACTAGTCCAGATTAGTTGTTTTTTATATCTCTTCCAGTATTTCCAGAAAAATGAACATCAGGTAATGAGTCATGCAATCAGACAATTCAAAGATAAATAGAGCTATTTAAAATTTTGGGGTTTTTTTGTTTTTGTTTTTTTTGTTTGTTGTTTTGGGGGTTTTTTTGTGACACGAAATAATTCCTATTCATTTCAGTGTCTCTGAGAAAATAGTAGCCATTTATTGTTATAAGTGGATATGGAAGTGATTTACAATCCTAGTTTGCCAAAATCATTTAATGTTTTATTGCATTCTTCTGCCAACTTGTTGGCTTTAAGTTAGTATAATTTCTGCCAGAGTTTTAAGGCTCAGACCTGAATTGGAACAAGCAATAATTTTTTTATCTCATAATGCTTTAACATTCATCCTACACTGAAAGCATAAGACATATATAGAAGGGAAGGAGGAGGGGACCTTTTCCACAAAAAAAAAAAAATGAAAACAAGAAAAATAATAGTAGTAGTAATAGCAGTAGTGGTAGTAGTAGTAGTGGTAGTGGTAGTAGCTGCAGTTCAAATCAAAGAGATGAAAGCATTTGTGCGGGTAAGTAAAGTCTGTGAGTTTAGGATCGATTTTTATGAATGTAATGTGTAGGAAATATTTACCAGTAAAAATTTATGGAGCTATGCTTCAGGAACCATTGCTCTGAAAGAGTGATGAAACATGTCTTGATCTGGTACATGATCAGGTTCTAGTTCTCCCTCAAGCCAACAGAAAGCCTTTCTCTGATTTCCTTCATCTAAAAATTATCATTGTAATATCAAAATGTAACATATAAATCTGAAAATTAACTTGAAATTAATGAAAAAAAAAACTACTGGGAATGAATGAAAAATGTAGAGTTCACTGATAAGACCACTGAAATTTTTTTTTTTGTATTAAAAATTATGCTGATAGATTGAATTTTGTTCACTTAAAGGTTTCTTTGGTATTTTAGCCTTCAAGAAAAACCTTAATAATTTTAATCTAGTAGTTATCCCATTGACTTAATTGACATAAATATGATGCTGCTTCTAACTGCATGCTGAGTTTAACATGGAATTTATACACAGAGTTTATCAATTCAAAGGGGCTTGCTTTGAAGGAAACATGTTGCTCTGGCTTGACTTTTGTTTTCTGTTCTGCTACAGGCACTTCAATTAGCCATTGTTTTCAAGGTGCCCTTAAACTTTGATTTTAGGTTCAGGTTTCAGGGGCTTATGATTTATTCAGTCTTTAACCAATTAAATTAAGATTTACCTCAAGCCGAAATTTTGACTATGCTGGGGATATTTTTAACTTCTAGCAAAAGATGTTTAATCTACTGCATGAACCTAAATTAAAAAGACTTTTTATTTTGGTTTGTGGGTTTTGGGGTTATTTTTTTTGGAATGCTAATAAGAATTCTGGGAATCTGTTCTTTGGAATGCTGTTGTAGCACCAAGACGTAGGACAGGGACTTGAAATTTGGCAGAGAACTGACTTTTGCATAATGAATTTCTTTTTTGCCATTCCTGTGAAAATCTGTCCTTGTTTGACCTAGTTGTAAGCTTAAGAAACACCATAGTTTGCATATTCTTAGAAGAGACTTGCTAGAGGTTAAGTGTTAAAACCTCCGTAAGTTTCACTAAGTACTCTAAAGCCTTCTACAGTTATTAGAAATGTCTAAGCTGCCACTTGGCATCTGGCCAAGCATTACAGGTGCAAATCCATTACTTTTCCTCTAGTGGCCATTCTGGGTGCATCTGGAACAAGGCAGCAGAAAAGAAATCAGGAGAGAAATCAAAGGCTTGTCTTTTGTGTGCTTTCAGTAATTCCGTCTCAGAGAAGGTCAATGCTAAATTAGAACACAAAAATGCCTAAATGAAAACATGGAATTCTACCAGTCTACAAACAGCTGCTATTCAGCTTTGGAGAGTTTTAACTGAGATTTAGTGTTTCTTGGACCTCTGGGGTTTATTCAATAACTTTAACTTCAGTTTCCCCTGCCATTTCAGAAACCTTGTATGATCTGAGACATCTGCACAAAAGAAGCAGATATGTCAGAAGACAACCAAGAGAACTGTGTCTTTCCAGCCTGGTAGCTGAAAACCAGATGGATATCTTACGAACTTTAAAAGGCTAGATGTCTATATTTAGGGAATGAAATTAAGCTCTTACAAATGAGAATGTTCAAGAGATTCCCCAAATGGATAGACCTAAATTGTTCTTTGCTCATAACTTGCCTAGACCAGGATCCCTCTACCTAAACTTACAGATGGGGCTAATTGAATAGTCATCCTCACTGCAAATTTTAGAAAGAGACGAGTACACTCTTTATAGATTGATATTTTTTTGAAGAGACAAATTATGAAAGAAACCATTGCATCTAAAGCATTTGCAAAAATAGGGAATCCCTAAAATTTAATCTTTTAAGGTAGGTGGGTGGGATTTGGCCCATGCAGTTCCTTGGAATAACTGATACCTCATGCTGTGGCTTTTGTGTATGTTGGAAAAAGTGTGTTGCTCATTTAGCTACATAGAAACCATGCAGCAACTGTGATGCTAATATTTCCTGGCTAAGGATTTTCCTTGGGAGGAAACACTGCTCCTAAGGTCATTTCTGTAATTCAGTCGTTTCTTAAAAAAATAATATAATTCACAGAACTGGAAAAAAACCCAAAAAGAAATAAAAGTGACAGTGCTAACAACCAATATATGCCTTCTTGCACTATTTTAGCATTTAGCCCCTTCTAATCTGATTCATCTGACTGATATCGACTGAGATGTAAGCTAGCTCGAGATTTTAAATCATTAGTAATGAGAAAGATATTCATATATAAATATTTAATGAAAATAACAACAGGGAAAAAATAAACAAAATTAAGAAAGAATATTGAATATAAGCATGAAAATATCCAAAGAGTAGAACTCATCATCTTATTTTCATGGGTTTAGCAAAGCTGTTGCAGATAAAGCAAAAATTCATAGTAACACTGACCTTTGCACTGTAGCTATTACTGATCATCAATATTTGAAACAGGATTTAAGACATTTTATCTAGAGCACAACTAGTTTCATGGTGCAATGAAACTTCTTGCATGCAAAATAACTTCCCTTCAATATATTATGACCCTTGCCTTTATATTTCGCAATGATTTACAATAAAGAGTTCAGAACACACACATCCAAACCCACAAAACTATGACTGCTTATATTTAGGAGACTTAGGAATGTTAGAAGTGAGCTAGAGAATCATAGAATTGAAGAATGGTTTAGGTTGGAAGAGACCTTCAAAATTCATCCAGTCCACCTCCCCACCTCACCACCATCAATGTAAAAAATTTCTTCCTTATATCCAATCTAAAGTGAACCTTTTTCACTCTAAAAACATTGCCCCTTGTCATTACAGGCTCAGGTTAAAAGATTTTCTCTGTCCTTCTTATAAGCCACTATTAAGTATTGAAAGGCTACAGTAAGGTCTCCCTGGAGCCCCAAATCGCTCAGCCTTTCTTCGTAGGAGAGGTTTTCCAGCCCTCTGACGATTATTGTGGCTTTCCTCTGGACCCACTCTAACAGGTCCATATCTTTCTTGTACTGGGGGGCCCTGAACTGGATGCAGTACTCCAGGTGGAGTCTCATGAGAGCAGGGTAGAGGTGGAGAATCACCTTCTTCAATTCTCTTGCCACATTGGTTTTCATGCAACACACGATATGACTGGTTTTCTGGGTTGTAAGTGTACATTACCAGCTCATGTTCAATTTTTCATCCACCAGTATCCTCTGGTCCTTCTCCTTTAGTCCTGATAGCTGAAGCCCAAGCTGACACCAGTCTTGACCTCTCTAATTAGTTCATCTGCATTGGTAAGCAACTTGTCCAGTAATGTTTCTCCTCTGGTTGGGCTATTTATCACATGGGAAGTCAGGGTGACTGAAGTTACCCAGAATGTTAGTAACTTGCGGGCATGATGCTTCCCATCAGTGTAAAAATGTTTCATCTACAGGCTCTTCTTGGTTGGGCAGCCTGTTGTAAACAGCAACTATGAGGTCTCCTTTGTTGGCTTGGCCCTGATTTTTACCCATAAGCTCTCAACCTGTTCATCACTTTTTTTCAGACAGCTTTGTGCAGTCAATCCAGTTTCCTAAATAGAGGGGAACCTCCCATGCCTCTTTTCTTGCCTGTCCCCTCTGAACAGTTTACAGCCATCGATTGCAGTGCTCCAGTTGTGTAATTCATCCCACCACGTTTCAGCAATAGTGATTATATCGTAGCTTTCTAGCTGCACAGTGGCTTCCATTTCCTCCTGTTTGTTACTGGGTAACATGCAATGGTATGGAGGCGCTTCAGCTGGGCTATCAACTTTGACACCATTTTAGAGGAACACCTTTAAGTCATGTTTTCCTTGAAATTCCATTGCTTTGATTCGAAAATTCAGTCATCTCTAGTACGTATCCAAGTATATTTTTGGTTTTGTCATCACACAAAATGTAACAAACTTTGCATCTGTGGGACTTACATTTAGGAGCAGATGTTAAACAAATTTTGGATTTATTATTATATTAGTCTGTTGAAAGCCAGACTCTTTGTAAGACTAGATCTGATAGATCACTGAAAATCTTGGAATATCAATAATAAAATCAGTCAAATTTAGTACAGGATATAATAATTAAACCTTAGAATAAGTATCATTTTATTATATACTATTATTCTCATGTTTAAAATCTTAGGACTTTAGAAACTCAAAATCCAGAAGTTGTGTATAGAATTTACTGACATTGAGAAATATAATCAGTAGGAACAATATATAGGTTCACTTTACCAAAAATTTAATTGCTATCAGAAATTTACTTTGCTAATTTATACTACCAGTATGAAATGTTATTAAAAGCTTCTGGCTAAATTAGCTGTCTGAAGTGAAAATAAGAGGTATTATATTAGAGTTGATCTTCAATTCAGAATCCTTTTCCTGTGGCAAATTCTGGGATGTCAAAATTTGATTTAATTTTATAGTTTGTCAAGAAGTTAAATATTAATTATTTATTTAAAGTGAAATATCCCCAAACTATTTGGCCCACAAAGGTGGGCCCATCCTAAGTACATGAAGTTAAACCAGGCCAAGTGTAAGGTCCTGCACTTGGGTTGTGGCTATCCCAAGCACAAATAGAGGTTGGGCAGAGAATGGATTGAGAGCAGCCCTGAGGAGAAGGACTTAGGGGTGTCGGTGGATGAGCATTTCAACATGAACAATGTGCGCTTGTGGAAGTAGAAGGCCAACTACATCCTGGGTTGCATCAGAAGAAGCACGGCCAGCAGTTCAAGGGAGATGATTCTACCTCTCTACTTTGCTCTAGTGAGACCTCACCTGGAGTTCTGTGTCCAGCTCTGGAGCCCTCAGTACAAGAAGGATATGGACCTGTTGGAGAGGATCCAGAGGAGGGCCACAAAGATGGTCAGAGGGCTGGAGCACACCTCTTATGAGGACAGGCTGAGAGAGTTGGGGTTGTTCAGCCTGGAGAAGAGAAGGTTCCAGGGAGATTTTACAGCAGCTTTCCAGTATCTAAAGGGGGCCTACAAGAAAGCTGGAGAGGCATTTTTTACAAGGGCATGTAGTGATAGGGCGAGTGGTAATGGCTTCAAACTGGAAGATGGTAGATTTAAATCAGATATCAGAAAGGAATTTTTCACTATGAGAGTGATGAGACACAGATAGGTTGCCCAGAGAAGTTGTGGAGGCCCCATCCCTGGAATTGTTCAAGATCAGGTTGGATGGGGCTTTGAGCAACCTGGTCTAGTGGAAGGTGTCCCTGCCTATGGCAGGGGAGTTGAAACTAGATGATCTTTAAGATCATTCTATGATTCTATGATCCTATTTTTAAATGTTTTTATAGAAATAAGAACATTGAATTCATAGTACTTTAGTCATAAAAGTGATGGTATTGATCAGTAAGTGGTAGATCAGTTTCCACTGATCATTTAAAAATAGAAGAAACTTCCTTTTCTGAATGAAAGATGTTCTATAAAAAAAAATTTCACCATATGTATACATTCCTGAGAAAGTTTTGCTTTATTATTAATTTATGCTTATTACTGAAAGAATATTTTTCCTTCTGTGCAACTTCAATTCTGTGTTGTTATAATTTCATTTGAACTTATAAAATTAGTTTCAAGAAAATCCTTCTCAGTACACCTGGCTGAACTGGAACACATTAAATTTTGTCTTCCCCAGCTGCAGTGAAAAATAAGATACTATTTAGAGTTTCAATAGGTTTCAGTCAGATTTCCTAAAGCAAAGAGACCCTGAGCCTGCAAAAAGTTATTGATTTTCTTACTTCTATAAACTGTGCATATAGCCATTGACTTAAAGATCATTTCATTGGCCTGTGATCACTTATTCTCTTTACAGAGGCCCTCCTAAAATGGCCAGTACAGTAGAGGACTTTTCCCCTTCCCTGGCCATTGTATTTTTTCGTGGTTGTGGCCATTTAACAGGGTTAGTGGATAGTAGGGGAAGTCAACAGATTTAGTGTATTACATGATGGAAAAGGTATGGGGGAAATTGAAACCATAATAATAATAATTATCAATAATTAATATTATGTTTCATAAGAATGTATTAATAAATGTAATTATATTTAGTAATATGTATTCTAATATATAATAATAATAATAATGATAATATTCTTATTGCTAAGAGGTTTGCAAAAGGGTTCATTTGTCCAAAAATACTGTCTCTGGTAAAAGTATCTAGTAAAAGGCAAGGTCCATGATTGTAGGACGTACATATGTGGGACATAGTTAGGTCACTTGGCAAGAAGATGAAAGGGTCCAAGTCCTGCTCATAGATGTACTTTAAAAACAAAAGTGAAGTTGGGATAAACCAGGGAAAAGAACTTTACTCTGTCTTCTCCCAGCTGATGGAGCTACTACACAGCAGGGTTATGCCAATTTTCACTTGTTCTACTTCTCTGCCTGCCACTCTGGGATTCTTAGCTGCAGCCAGTCATCTGGCTACTCAGCAGTAAAAGTGGAGAAAAAGGACTCCACTCCAGAACATTTTAAGGCCAGATATGGTATCAGAAGTGAAAAAATTGTTTTGGCTAAAAAAATCACTGAACCTGATCCCCTATTTTCAAGGTAAAATGTCCAATCAATAGGATAATCTGTTGCCCACATCTAGGTTTTGTTATGAAAATGGCTGTGACTATCACTTCATACTTGACACAAGGCTACCTGAGCTTCTAGTAAACCCACTGGATAAATCCCCTGAAAGGAGGATAGATAGGCAGATCTATGGATCAGGACTGATTTTAGACAGGAAATTCCTCCCCAGACTGTGTCTTCCGTATCTATGAATATACTCCTAACACAGGTACCACAGGCACCACAAGGAAGAAGACAGAAATGCAGTTTGAATTTATGTGCAGTGTCATTACATCTTACTCAAAATAACAAGGTAAACCAAGTAAATTAATCCACACAAAACTCAACTAATTGGTTTCTGTTATTAGCTCCAGTTCTTTGATACATTGATACTTGTCATTAATGAATTGAAAACACATGTTAAGGATCTGCAGATTTTGGTGTGAGAAGGGTACAGTTCAAGAAAGTTGATGTATTCCTTCCTACTCGCTTCCCTAATAAGAAAGCAAATCTTAGAAGCTAAAAATAACCTCAGAAATCAGGCACAATCATATTTTGATCATCCGCATACTCATCCAAAACTGAAATAGGATTCAGCTCCAGATTGTTGACAACTAAATTTAGGTATTTACAATCTGGAGCTGTATCCCATCACTAAATATAGGCTTGTGCAGTCTGGAATCCCATCACATGTTACAGAAAAGTAATTCTAACCAATGAAAATTATTAAGATACTGCAAGAAAGGACTGATCAACTAAGGTTAAAGCACTCATGTTGCATAATTTAACAAGTTAATGATTGAGAGGATGACAGAAAAGCAAATGACAACACATTTAGAGGGTTTAAATAAATGCCAGAGAAAATTACTACGGCACATATATATATATGTAAGTAGAAATTATATAACTAATACTGAAGTTATTAATAAAGACAAATTCACATCATATTAATAAAAAGAAGAAAATTAAGAAAAGGACACTTGGTAACGAAGATCAGGAAACAATGTTGGAAAAAGGTTAATATGGGGAAAAAATAAACCTAGGGGTATATTCACTCCATGCAGCTTTTCTTTTGATCCTACCATATGCTCCACCACAATAAGATGATTGATATGTTTGTTTTAAATTCATGTATGCATTGTAATTTTCATGTGTAAAAATAAATATTCCTTTCATATTTCTCAAGATACGAAAAATTGGTGAAAAGGTGATCTTCTAAAGGATCTAATGATGGTAGGTACCCATGTGGATTTAAGTATGTTAGACATGTCCCTCTCCTCTCCAGGTCTAACGTATCTTTGTGCACACTCTTAAACTTAGTCAAGTGCAACGTAGGAACTGAAGATGCAACATGAAAAAGTAGAAGGGTCTTCAGTATTCACGCACTTCCACTAGAAATAATCCCATCATACCATCTTATTAATAACATGTGAACATGATCATGTATTGAAGCAAGAAAAGGAGAAAGTGGATAAATAGAAAAGCTCCATCGTCTTGTCTGGAAATACTTTATGCATATTCCATTTTAACAAGCAAATTATGTACAGCAAATTGAAATTGAGACATATAACTACTGAGGATTATTTATCTTAGAGAACCATTTCCAAATCCACCTGTATACCTAATATTGGCAAAGTGCTCTGAAAAGTTTCCCACGTTAATGGTATTTCAGATTCACTGTCAGATCAGACATTAGGTTACTAACTATAAAACTGAACTGTAAGATTTTGGTAAATAAATTTGAATTTTACCATTACTAATGAAAGGCCACACACATTTCTGTAACCTACCAAAAAAAAATATCTTTGTTATAGTCACGTCTTGGCCTGCGATGACTCTAGCTTGTTTTTGCCATAATAACAAGTGTCTAACAGTGAAGTGAATATTTCCTAAATTTGTTTTGGTTTATCCTTAGTTTATGGCAACACCAAGTGTGGACTGAACTGTCTGTGGTCTCATATTGAAATGTGTGGAAGGGTAGAGGCACAGGTCGCTAACAGAAATCACAAACTGCAAAGACAATTCACAACATCCTATTTTTACAAATAACAAGATTCTGAATGTAAAATAATATTCAAAACTATAACTTAGGTGTTGATCCAAATTGAATAAAAGAGAAGTTAATTAGAAAAACGATCAATTATAGATGTAATCGTTGCAATTGAGTGTGTGTATGTGTACGTCAGAGAACTAGAGATTGTTGTGAGGGGAATGTTAAAAGTAATAAATTAAACCAGCTTCAGACTTCAAAATGTAACTTTACCAGAATAACACTCATTAACAACACACACTAGCAATGGTTAGTTTTTATCATTGTATATTTAAAGTCATAAGCCATCATATCCTACATCATCTTTGAACATACAACATTCACATCTGATGCCACACAGCTAGCACTGATCACTGTGGTCCTTGATGGCCTTAGTCATTGACATGGTCAGGCTAAAGAGCCCTTCAAGGAGAGAAGCCAGAACAGAAGTGTATGTCTTTTTTTCCTCATGCTTTAATTTAGGATCCTGTCTTTTTTTTCAGACATCTTAATTCCTAGGCAAATCCCAGCCTTGAGCATCATGCTTGGTGGGGTGAGATGGAGGTTGCTTTTCCAGTCCCAACAGGTGCGCTATCCTGTTAGTTCACTTGGATGTTTTTTTTTTTTCCTTTTCCTTTACTTAGCTGCTGCCTCTTTCCTTAAAGCAAAAGCTGTCTTTTCCCATCTCTTAAAGTTGAGCTTCTTCAGTGACCAGCACTTGACTGTCACTGAGCTGTTTATGTTTCTGGACCCTCTTTTTTTGACCCGTGTCATATTTTCAAAGTCTTTGCCACTATCTGACTCTTAAACTGCACATTATAGCGAGACACCTGGTACCAAGCTTACACAGTCAGTTTCCATAATAAATTGATAACAGCTGGCCAGGACTGGGGCATTGCAAAGTCAGCATAAGGGGCAGTGAGTACAAGGCCTTTCAACAGCAAAGAAAATCCTACTTTTTATGGGGCCACTGGGTGCAAAAATGCTTCTGCAGTTATACTAAATTGGGGGGCTTATGTTGGGGATCACAAGAAGTTACTACTAGATTTTACCTGGTATGCTTCTAATTTAGGAGTGCAGGAGGCTTTTGCTTTACCTACAAACCATAGAATATCATGACTAATATTCCCTCAGTTGTGAAAAGAACTAAGTTAAACATTAATCTTATGCTTCAGGTCTGAAACTCTCTCTTTCACTTTGATTTTTTTTTTTTATTTTATTTTTTGCTGTTCCAATGATTTAGCTAAAGATAAGGACACGTTAGGTCATAAAAATGAGATATGGTGACTTAATGAAATATAGCAAACTTCCATATCTGAATTTGTGTACAGTTCAGATTTCTTCAACAAGAGAGATTTAAGCAAATGTATTTTCATTTGGAGTGGCAAGGAACATCAAAATTGTCATTAATATGTGTGTCTCATAGCCTATACCTCACAAAGCCATCCCAACAATCTCATGTTTAACTGTCTTTTCAAAATTTTAATTCAGATTTCTATGACATAATAAATCCATTCTTAGAACATGACCAAAAATGCTGTTTCTGTGTCATACAGAGAACAAGTACCTGTTCACCTTTATCATTCAAATTTGCTACCACATGTTCAAAGGGACCATTACAGGCTGGTAGATGCCAGAGCATCATAGTTACTATCAATCTACGCCAACATAACTGTATGCTAGATTAGGAATGGTGTTTCCACTCAACACTGATATTATTTTCTTTTGTTTCTTCAGCAAAAATGTGATTCTATGTTTAAATATGATTCATGTTTATACTGATAGATGGTATGATAAAATACATACCCAACATAAATTATGATAGAAAATCCATCATGAATTTGTTTTCTACTTTTATTTTTAAAGGCTATTGTTTTGCCCCTAGTAACATATTCATCTATGGGTCTTAATGGCCTGTAAAATGTGAATAAAAATCTCTTTTTTTACACTGGTTTTACGTGATTTGTTCTTTCAGTAGGTAAACAGGCATACTGCTTGGTTTATATTTTTTTAAATACATGCTCTTAATAGAATATTCACCATCACATTTCAATGACTTAAAAGGAGTAACTGAAAATGTTGAACATTAACGTGCAGTTTTTTGTCATCAGTGTTTTGTCTGCCTTCCTCTTACTATCTTATGCTATAAAAATTTATGTGAAATAAACAAGGAAAGGGTAAAACTAAGACATCTATCAATGATCCCCAAGTTAAAAATAAAAATTCAGTTTGCATATGATAATTTATAATGTTCCACTATTTTTTGTCTTTCAAATTCTCTGCCTATGTAAAGAAACAACTTTTGTGTTGTTAACACTTATTCTGGACTGAAAACTGAGATAAGTGATAATTTCACATATGTTTTAGAAATGAAATTATTTAAAGTGTTTGTGGGTACTTACTGAATTTTTTCTTTAAATTCAAAACATTCATCTAATTTCACTTAAATCGACAGTATACTACACTGATTTTATAGTTTCCACTTTTGGAATGAATTAGAAGATGATGATGTGCAGGATATGTTTAAATTTTAATGATTTAGCCCTTTGAAAGGGCTCATTTGGTTATCTTGAAATTCTCTTGTTTAAAAAGGTCAACCACTCCTAGAAACAATATCATGTTTCCTGGGGGAAAAAAAATAAAATAAAATTTGCTTTGTTATGCATTTTATTTACTGCAACCTGGATTAACACATAATTCATTTTTTAAATTAATTGAAAAAGCTTATAGTGCAAAGTAATACAAAAGCATAATGATGGAAATATTGAACAAACAAACAAACAAGTAAACTATAACCATCAAAATAATGTTCTTCCCTTATTTCATTGTTTGAGGATCATGTCTTTAGAGTGATTCAAATAGCTGATGCGTTTAAATGGTTTTGAAGGAAAAGTATTATTTGCTTGCACAGCTGCACTTCGCCCTTATCCTTGCATCACAGGAATCATTCTGATATTTCTGGCTGTCTTTAGCTTTTGAAAGGATCTGAAACAGGCTTTTCTTTTTAGACTCTGATATCATATATTTGTTACTATAAAGAAAGGTGAAGGTAGAAAGAAAGTGTTTGAGGTTATCTTTACAAGCATTCTAAAGGATAGTTTTTATGCTATTTGTTGCCATGCTTTACCTTACACTAAACAAGAAAAAGAGCAGAATAAATAAAATATAATAATCCAGCATAGTATTCATAAGAACTTCTTTTCTTAGGTTACAGAGGAGAAATCCAAAGAATGCCATTGACATTGAAACTGCTCCACAGTTTCTCTAAGAAGGTGATGTCATCCCTACCTTCACTGTGGCTCTTCCTATTAATGATGATTATGTTGTTTAAGAATTTTACGGTGTTTAAGAAATTGTATTTGAACCAGAGGGCTTTTTTATATTTTTATTTCTCTTCATAACATTTTGTACATTCTTGATTATTTTCTACTTCAGAAGTAAGCATTAATCGCTGCTTATTTTCCCATATACTTTTTTACAGTTCTAAATTTGTGTTCTGAATTTTGAATTTGTGGTAAAGGTAGGAAAATTTGAAATCCTTATTCTTTATATTTATGTTCCAGTGTCATAGTTATCACAGTAATATTTTAATGCCTTGTATTACAAACCACAAGACCAAGGATGTTCAGATTTAGGAATCTGAGCCCTGTCTGTGTAAAATGTCTATGAATATTTTCTCAGCACCAAAAAAAAAAAACCACAACACAGTTGCAAAAACCAGATGTACAGTACGTTTACTTGATATTATAAGTTTATCTACACTATAATATACAGTATTGCAGTATTTAAGTCTCTCTTTTGCTAGTCAACTTATAGCAAATGAATAATCATTAATTAAAAAATGCCTTTTAGAACTAAAAATCAAAGACAGTAAATCTTTCAAGTTTTCCCTATCAAAAATGTAAATAAGGAGTGGCACTTGTAATTAATTGTAACACCAAACTCTTAGTTGTTGGTGTTGCAGAGGCATCTTTTACATTTAGGAATTCTAAATGCATTCATTTTTAAAAGAAAGCCCTAATATGGATTTTTTTTTTATCTTTTCATCCTTAGGAATCATGAAATATTTTACAGTATAGTATCTGATCTTCAAAGCTTTACTCATCTGAGAAATCTTTGCTATGCAAATAATTATATTCACTTGCAAAGTAAGTGGCTGTATGAATAAAATGTATATGATTGACCTTTTCTATAAAGCTATTACCTACTTCACAAAATGGAGCAAGTATCTAAGAGCTCAAGGTTGCATCATGTCAATTGGGATTTTTCCATTGATTTTAGTAGAAGCCAAGCAAGGTCTCAAAGATGCCAAAAGAACATTAACCCAAATCTATATTACTGGCTCACAGTAAACTTTGACCCCCCCCTCAGTCTGGAAATTTTCCTTTTGAATGTATACCAATTTGATCTTTATTGAACATGGTGAACTTGCTGTCACATCTCACCTGGAAGATATGAGCTTTTACTGTTCAAAGACAGAACACAGCAGGTTAAGCACAAATCTTATTTTAGTCTGTTGAGAAAAAAATTAATATTTATTCTCCCCTGTTAAATTTCACATTATGAATAAAGAGTGTTCTCAGAACTCTGAAAAAAAGGCAGACATGCTCCTATTGAGATTTCTTGTTCTTTTCAGCAGCTGTTGATCCTTTGTACATTTCTACATTTCAGAACACATAGTTGATGTAGTATATTTTCATATGTGTCATAAAGAGAAAAAGAAATCTTTCTAGTTTGACTGATGCAGAAGTTTGAGGCACTACATTAGCATCTAACATTCTGTAGTGCTTTAATTGTACCTTTTCTAATAGAAAATCTCAGGAAGGAATTTTCATTCAGTTTTAACCCTTTTAAATTGTAATGCTGAGAATATCATTTAACCTTATAAATCTTGGAGTCCCATAATAACCATTATCAAGGCCTAAATGTTTCAAACTTCATTAAATTATATATTCCCTTTGAGATAACCTAGACAAACTGAATATTGATTTCTTTATCAGGATTCTATTTTCCTTCACAGCAAAGAATGAGTTATAGTCTGTCAAGGACAGAATTCCTGCTTTGCACAAAATAGTAATTTTGAACTATGTAATTTAGAAGATCATCAAAAGTGCTTTGTTTGATACCATCTGAAGAGAAGTCCATACATTATTTACTATAGAAGAGGGAAATATTTATTTTTCTTTTAAGATTTCTTCTTGATTAATATTCCTAATATTACACTGATCAGATTATTCTGAAGATTGTAGAAGCTATACATCACTTTACCTGTCCAAAAAAAACTTAACATTGCTGGAAACACTAAATAAAGGACAACTTACATTTTCTGCTTTACACACCCTTTTGTGAAGAAGTTAGAAATATTTGTGCGTGTACAGTGTATAAATCTTATGTTTATCCTAAAGGAAACATATACAGTATGTAATCTTTTAATTTAAAGAATGAAAATATAAGCAAACAAATAAACAATAAATTCTGCATATCATGTTAGGTTTTCCCAGGGAAATAGGAGATCCCATCCTAAAAAACACTGAACGGAGACTTTTTTTTATTTGCTTTTATGTTTGCTTTTTTTGTTTAAAGCAGCAAAGTATTCTCAGCAATCGTTCTGGAAATAGATGATTTAAAACACATATTTCAGCATTCTTCTGTATCAAAATTAAAATATAAAAGAATCCAGATATGCAGTAGAAAACAAAATTCAATGAATGTTAAAATTCAGTCCTTTAGTCAAATTTATGAATGATGTAACACCTATCTCACTTCTTCTTTAATCTTTGGATTTATTTAAGATTTCTTTTCTATTCTCCTTTTTTGTCTCTGGATGTTCATAGGGGAAGCAAAAAGAGCACTAAAAAAACCCTCCAAACTTCCAGAATTAAATGGTCTAGTCAGAATGAATGATTTAAGGAAAGTTTTCCTTAATGCTTGAATTACTGGGATAGCAAGTGCTCAGTTACTTCCAGAGAAAGGTACATGCACAGGTCAATCAGAAGTAGCAGGTGTCCAATGCAGTTGCCAATTTCATAATCCAGCTGTAGTATTCTAAAAAATGTCTGAATATATATAGGGATATTTTTCTAGTTCATATACTTTGATGATATTAATCGAGCAGTAAAACATGTTAAGGATATCAACAGAAATTAAAAAGGAAGACATTCACGCCTCTCAAGATGTCTAAAGAGCTGGAGCTTCAAGAGATTTTGTGTGTGTGTGTGTGTGTTGGCAACCTATTATTTTCCCTCCCCTACCACATTCTGAAAAAGTGTTTTAGGAGTTAATTGAACTTTCTCAAGTATTTAGCAAGAGACAGCATACATGGACTATTTCATCAAAAATGTTTGAAACTTGGCAAAATTATAAGCAGTGGAAAACAGGGTCATAAAAATTGAGATTCGGGAACAATTAAAAATATACATTCCTACCTGCCTCACCTATGAACAAAAAAACCCAATAATTAAGTTTCCAGGAAATTGTATGCTGGCAGGAAGATTCACTTTAGTCATCACTTGAAACTGAGCCAAAATAATCCTATAAAACTGATGGAGGAAAAAAGCTCCCTTGGAGCCCTCAAATCTCTTTTCTATGTCCTTTAAAATATGCATAATTCTGATTTTTTGAAGCACACATTTCACCTCTGATGTTTTTTGTCTAATTAGTCATTATTTACATTTTTATGATCATGGTATTTTAGTTATAAATAACAACATGCTCAACTATTTTTGAAGTTAAGATAAGGCACCGATAAAAAAAGTCAATCAAGAAAATTCTCTAGGCAGTTCTATTACAAAACACACAAAACCCCAAAAGACTGATTGCTATGTGTTCATATTCTCTTTGGTTGTTTGCTAAAAAACTGCCTGCTGATGCAAACTACTGTTCCCCTGCAGTGGGGACACCTGTTTAGCTGGTGGGTGGGACCACAGCACCCAACAAGCAGGGTGAACTTTGACTGCTTGCAGAGCACTTTGCTTGGCAGCAAAGGGGATCCAGAAACTACTCCAGACAGGGTGAGACTGCACAGCACTGGTGGTGTCCTCACCAGGGTGCCCAGCCTTGACTGGAGGAAGCATCCTGGCACATTGGAGGCCATGGGTCAGACAGTGTGCAGAGGGATGATGCTGCCTTCCAGGGCTCATGTCTATTGCTTTACCTGGGGCAGGGTGGAGTGAGAGTGATGGTGGCCTTATCTGTGAGGGGAGGCAATCAGACTGTGTACCATCAGGGAGGATGACTTGGAGGTTTGTGTGATCTTCAAGGAGACTGCAAAGGCTGAGCTACAGAATGCAAAGAAGGAGGAACAATGAAAGACTACACTTGTGGGTGGACACTCCCAAGATATGGATGGATGGGAATTTGCATTCTCTCGCAGCAAGAGAAAGGCTCTTTGTCCTTCAGATCTGAATTTACAGAATTAGTACATTGCATTAATAGCCAAAGAAAGGGAACAGACTCAATTGAAGTAGACTCCACTTCAGAGCCAGCTGGGCCTGAACCAGGCCGTGAACCATGTTTTGAGACTGTATTCTGCAGACGATGAAAGCATCTATATGCCAACCAGAACTGCTGCCACGGGTTTGTTCTTTGCTGTGGTTTGGATACAGAATGTTGCATAAAGGATGACAAAGCTCGTGTGGTTTTCAAACTTTTTGCTCATCCATGTGTGCATCAGTAAGTCTGCCAAGGGACACCTGGAGCAACTGAGAGTGAGTACAGAGCAGTGAGGGCACAGGTGGGTTTCTCCTTTGTCCTATGGATGATGGGAAAGGCTCAGGTAGGAGTGAGTACAATCTGAGAGATAACAAGTGGATGTGTGGCTGTTGTCACAAGCAGTGCGTTGTTTTTTATGATAGGGATTTTTGAGGAATAAGGACTGCTAGCAAGACATGAGATCTATTTGACAAAGTGTGGTATAAGAGTTCTTGCCTGACTGGTGATGAAGGCTTTAATTTATTCACATCATCAGATGGTGATATGAGCTTGCAGTTAAGTGAGGGAAGGTAAGACAAGGGTACATAGGACAGGGTGATGGGTGGAAGTGAGGTCTTGTGAAGGATAGAGCAGTTTAGAAGGCAGCCCACCTGAAGTGCAGGTACGCAAATGCACGCAGCCTGGGAAATTAACAGGAGGACCTGAAGCTCCATGTGTGGATGAAGAACTGTGACAACGCTGACCTTACAGGGAGGTTTTCAGGACTCAGCTGGATAAAGCCCTAAGCAACCTGGTCTGAATTCAGTGTTGACCTTTCTTTGAGTGGAAGTTGGATTAGAGACCTCCTGAATTCCCTTCCAACCTGGATGATTCTGTAGTTCTCTTATTCTTATAATCTACAGTAGTCTAACTACTGAAATGGAAAGGCCTTTGATGAACAGAATAGTCAATATACCTTCAGTTTCTTTAGGTCAGTGCAGTGAGAATATAGCAAAGTACTGTGCAAAAGCATTCAGAAAGCCGAACAGTTTAGTCGGTGCGTTCTTTGCTTCTACTAATATACTGTTCTGGTTTGGGTTGGAACAGAGCCAGCTTTCTGTTCAGTGAGAGAAGCTCTTGCTTACACTCATTGCTGTGGCAACCAGGGTCAGTCAACTTGATTGTTTAGCCCATGGAGGGTTTGCACCTGTGGGAAGGTATGGATAGGTCAGGTGACCCAAACTGACCAATAGGGTATTCCATGACATCTGCCATACTCAGTATAAAAGCTGAGGGCTCTTTTTCAATGGCTTTCTTTCTTTGTTGACTGGTGCCCGAGGAAGACCCTGTGAGTTTGTCTACCTTTGATTCCCATCAGTGTGTTCCAGAGTCCAGTTCACATTTGCCACTGAGATCAGTCTGGAACTTTCCCAGTGCCTGCCAGTGACATCTCCTTGAGAGCTTGATATGGTTTTGTACATATATTTATATATATTGTAACTATTTCTTTATTTCCTTTTTATTTTATTATTGATATTTCATTAAAGTAGTTTAGTTTTTTCATCTAAACTCATACTTCTCTTTCTCTCTTTGGAATGAGAGGTGTGGGAGAGCATCTGTCATCTTGTCATTGGCCAACTCGGCCTAAACCATGACAGATACTTATTCTTGTATGTAACTTCCTGGGTTTGAGATAAAACTTTTAGTCAAAGCAATAAAGATCTTAAATAAAGTCAAGACTATAGCACAGATGGATGGAAATACTTCTGCATCAGAACTTCATATTAGACAAGTTTATTTAGAACTCTGACATAGTCTTTACACTGGTAACTAGCTTCCTCAAACAAAATAAGAGATTGTTTTCCATTAGTAGTTATTCTTGTATAAAGCTTTGCAACAATAGCTTGAGTAGCTGCCGTCCCAGTGATATTATCACTTGCAAATACAATGTGAAATGTTGCTTTACAGTTTATCTCACTTCAGCTTTCAACACCAGTTGAAACTCCAACATTCAGTGTTATTTCTTTGTAAAGCAGTGTCTGGATCACATTAACCCCCTCTTACAGAATCACAGAATGATATGGGGTTGGAAGGGACCTCTGGAGATCATCTAGTCCAACCCCCCTGCCAGAGCAGGTCCACCTAAAGCAGATTGCACAGGAACTTGTCCAGGCGGGTTTTGAATGTCTCCAGAGATGGAGACTCCACCACCTCTGTGGGCAGCCTGTTCCAGTGCTCAAAGTAAACCTCCCAAAGGTTACTTCCACCCTCAAAGTAAACAAGTTCCTCCTCATGTTTAGATAGAAAGTCTTATGATCAAGTTTGTGCCCATTTCCTCTTGTCCTGTTAAATGGATGGCACTAAGTAAGATTTCTATCATTTGAAGTTGCCCCTCCTTCCCCGCCAGTCCCTTCTGAACAGCTTGTAGCCCTCAATAGCCACACTCCAGTCGTAGGATTCATCTGACCATGTTTCAGTGATGGCTACTATACCATAGCTTTCTAACAGCAAGTTCAATTCTTAGTTCAATTTAAAGTCTCATATCCAGGATGGACACTCCTGGCTTTTTGCTGATACATGTGAATTGCATTAGTAGACATCAGTGATGATTCTCCACTATTTTAAGCAATAAAAACTCCTACCAATGACTTTGGGTGAGCTGAAATAAACTGACTTCCATGAAAGTCAGAAAATAACTGAGAAAGCTTTGATCAGGATTGAAAAATTTACCATTACCAAAACTGAAACATCTGTTCTAATCTAAATTGAAATCAACCTTTATAAAGTCAATATTCTTTATTGTAATCAACCTGAATATATATATATATATAGATGGTATACTTAAAAATGTCTAATACCATGTATATGAGTTGTCCCAGATGCTACAGTAAGATTATTCACATCATGACAGCAAAGCAGATATTTACGTGTTTTCGGAGTATGGTAGGAGGCTGGTATATGTATTAAGTATCTGCTTATGAAATTACAGTTGTTAATTTCCTCAGAGAATTGGACAGAAAAAATGGATATTGAGTGGCTGGTGACAGTAGCAACATTGTTAAATTGATAAAAAACAAACAAACCCCAAAACAAGCACACACACCCCCAACTTGCTAATCATGTAACTATCAGTTTGGAAACACAAAACTACATTTATTGGAAGTAAGAAATTTGGCTCTACTTTCTACTTAACTTGTTACAAAAAATAATTTAATCACTAGAAAAATTCATCAATATATAGGCTTTACTTTCTTATTGAGCTGAAAATAAGAGGCTGTATTTCAATTTTCTAAGCATAGAAGCTATACAATTTGAGATCACCTTAAGCTATCCTGCCTCATTTATTTGAGTTAATACAGTCAGTGGAGTATGGAGAACTATTCTGGCCAGATCTGGATGCCAAATATAAGCAAAGCAGAAATGTTCTTCAGCTTATACTGACTGTATTGATTTGGGACATGACTCACTTCCTCACAAAAAGGCTAACATTGGAGATGCCATAGCAGGCCTAAGGAAAACATTAGGAAGCTTCCTTAAGAAAGCACTTGTCTAGGTGGTAATTAGAGGAGGACACGTTAGGGGTGGAGAAATGCTTGTCTTTAGGCAACTGCATCCCATTTTGGATTTTCATTGTCTATAATAGAAGTTTAAGCATGTATATCGCAGGTTGTCTTCTCCCTTATACAATGGCAAATTTAGGTGACCATAACCTGCAACTAGAGAGGACTCAGGTACAGGTATGATATGATAAATATGTGTACTTAGGTCCTCAAAAGATAATTAAGTAACCATCTCTGTAATTTCAATGAAGAATCATTGGATGTGTATTTACTCTTACAAGCAACTTGCCAAGGATAAAGCCTACCTGAAAGTGCTGCTCGAATAAATGAGACTTTGAGTACATCTGTCCAGCTCTAACTGACTTGATTAATATCATGTGAGCTGAAAAAACAAAGAAGCAGAAGATTAAATTTGTTAATGTGACTGTTGCTAACATCAAACTTCTTACAACAAATTTAGGACCAGGACAGAAAGGATGATAGAAATCATGGTGACAACCATTAAAGTAGCCTTAGAGATGAAGAAAAAGAAAAGTGGAAAAGAAACAAAAATAAATTGGGACCTACAGTTTCAGAAGGAGTTTAAGGTACTTGCCCAGAGAAAAAAAAAAGGCTGTGTGAAAGCCCTTAATTATCTGCTTTACCTTTTGGTCAGCCCTGAATTGCCCTAAACACCAAGTCAGTTGGACTTGATCATTGTAATTGTAGGTCCCTTCAAACTGAAAATATTCTATTCTATTCTATTCTATTCTATTCTATTCTATTCTATTCTATTCTATGCTATGCTATGCTATGCTATGCTATGCTATGCTATGCTATGCTACGCTACGCTACATTAATAAGCCTATTGTCAGTGTCTGCTGCAATCTAATATAGGAAGTAATAGATCAGTCTCTGGAGTGACCCCATCCACTGACATCTTACTCATGTCAACGACTGACTCCTGTGGACCTAGGGTAGATGGGAGGGGCTGGACCTTGTTCTATGAGAGTGTCAAATGTGTGTGCCGTGGAATAGAAATCTTAACACATCTTGTTTAATAAATTTAAAATTACATGCCACCGAGTGATACAGTTCTTTTTTTGTATCTCTCCCACCAAAATTCCCCCATGACATTAGAGTGAGTAGATTACTCTGTCAACAGAGTCAGCATTCACAGCCTTTCATGGATACTGTTCTGCTTACAAATACATCAGCTGCTTCTACAAAGGCCCTTCTGGAATTAGCATGAGATGAAACCACACAGCTCCATCTCTTAAACTAAATGTTCAAGGAAGTGTTTAAAGATTGGATAATGAATGCCACTATATGCTTGTGGGGCAGGTAGCTATTATTAATCACAATTTTTAGATGCTGAAATTGAGATATGAAGTAGTAAACTAGCTGAGGGTCGCACAAGAAGTCATTGGCAAAGACAGATAAGAACACAGGTGTTTCTGGCCTCCTTCCCCTCACAAAATCCATAAAACCAAGCTCTCTCTATGAATGAATGATGTAATATCAACCTGTGAGCATAGAGTTCTTGGAGCTGGTAGAAAAAATAGGGGGAAAAAAGGAAAAATAAATGGTTTTTATTCTGAAGTTGAGACTCTGTAACAGCTCAATTTTATAAGTTGAAATTCAGTGTTCCACAGCTCCTAATAGAAAACTCTTCATTCATTTTTGTATTTTTTTATTTTATTTTATTTTTTCTTATCCTTTGGAGAGCTTTTCAGCCTAGTAATCAGAAGTTTACAAAGATATTAAAATAGGAGGAAATAAGTCAAGTATATATTTTCAGTCCACTGAGCAAACAGTACAGTGCTCTAACAGTTCCTTAGGGCTCCATCCTGCAATGACGTATGTGGATGACAAGCCTACCAATACTTTAAAACATAGCTGCCATACTTGTGTATATGTATAACAGAAATGTTATCAAGCCCTGTAGACAATAAAAACAAATAACTATATATAATTGAATATATGAGCTTGAAGATTTTTTCTTTTTTAAATAAATTGCTTACGGATTCTTTAAGGAATAAAACCACAATGCATTACTACTCACATGTAATTGTCACATTTTAGTTCCATTTAGAACCAAAGTTAAAAAAAGCATTCTTTTTTATTTTTCTGGGATGCAGAGAAAAGTATAGATGTGCTGGAATACCTCAATCAAAACCTGTTTTTATCTCCATAGTTCTATAGACTTTTTAGACCCAATTAAATGAATACTGTAACAAATAGACAAAAGAGATAAAAATTCCATATCATCAGAAAAGGATTCAAAGGATGTAATTCTTAATATAGTTCTATATGTTTTAAAGTAATTGCATTAAAACTCTATATTCAACTCTTCCCTAATAATTTTATGCCTATTAAATTCCATTTAAAAATTCAATGAAAGAAAATGCATTACATCAACAGATATATATTTAACATTTCTCTGTTTAGGCCATGTACTCCTTTAAGAGCTAGTACATATTGTCTGAGACCTGTTATTCCAGCTTAACTATGGCTTAGTAAATCATATCCAAATCTTAACATTAGACTAGCGTAATTCTAGGAATTAATATCAGTTGTATAACCAAAATCCATATCATATCAGAAAACCGATAATTTAAACACAACTCTTCCTCATTCTGATTAAAGGAGTTGGTTCAAGGAGTTACTTTCTGTGAAGCATATGTATATCTGACAAAGAAATACAATACCTGCCTGATCAGTGATTTTCTCTGCCTCTAAAATCCTAATACTAAAACAGTTTGATCCATAAATCTGTAATGCAAAATAAGCTTTCACTTCTTAAACAGATTCTTTGGTGGCTGTCTGTATATTAAGGATAGAAATCATCCTTTTAAAGAAATAACCTTTCATGGAGAAAAATATATGACTAGTCCATGTTTGGCAGCACTTAATAAAAGAATCTCATTTTACCAATGAAAAAAATTAAAACAAGGATTGACTTAAAAGGCAAGATCTAAGTATGAGATCTAAAATAAGTGTATTTTTCTAAGGAAAAAGGAAAAATTAGACCAGAAGTTTTCTTTACCTTCACTCATTCTTTAATAAATCCTTAAGAATTCTTTTCTGGTGGTTAAAAGTAAGCTTCAATTCTTGTCAGAGTTGGTTCCTAGTTTCTTAGCAACCCCTATTGAGTGGCTAATTTATCACTGGTTTTTTTTGCAAAATAACAAGGAACATAGTGACAGTTATGTACACATTCAGACTGCTACACTGATACTTTTATCCAGGCTAAAAATCTGTCCTTTTTTCATATCATTTTCATTCTGTAGATGAAGGCATAAGTTAGTTATTGGATTTTTTTTTAGTATAAAACTAAATCTTGCATGTATGTCTCCTGTGTTATAGGAGTTTTATTGAAGTTTAGGATGAGATCCCTCAATCCTTACTGAACTTGCAGTATTCAGTCAAACTATTCAGACAGTGATATGATTACGGTGAATGGCAGTGGAGAGAATAGACTTCTTTATATTTTACTTCATAAGAATATAATAATATTTTTCCTTATCAAAACATTCTCCTTTCACAGCTCAATTGAATTAAACTGCATTTATGCAGGGGGCATTTCAGAAAGATTCTAAGTCCATTTTATTTGTTTATGCTAGAGTTGTCCTTGGGGGATACTCAGACTTCATTACACTGACTAAAACATGCTGCTGTTTATAGCTTTTTTCATATTTTTCTCTAAAAGTTAAATATATCTATAGGATAAATATTTAATTATCTTGGAGGTTTTTAGATGATCTTACTTTCCAAAATACTTCAAGTCACTGTAATGATCCTGACTGGGAAGCTGCTGTATGTTGAGGAATTAGTGATCCACAAAACAGTTAATCTGAGCAAATGTAAGCCTCTGCTGCACTGTGCTGCATGTCCAGCGTGGCCTTCAGGCTGTGTTTGGTTTCACAGACCTCTTGGCCACAGGATAAACTTAGAACAAGGAGCCTCCAGGCAGGTCCCACTTGGTACTGGCAATTATGCTACCTGTATAGCCTTGTCTTTATCTGAAAGTGTAGCAAGAAGTTCTGATGTGAACAACCTTTATGAATAGAGTTGGTTTCTTGGAAGAAAATTATGTAATAGCTCAAATGACCAAAAAGGAAGAATTTCTCTCCATTAAGCGATCTGCAGATCTGCACTCTGTTAAGAGGGGAAAATCCATCCAGTGTCCATCCAATGCTGAACGAATGCTGTAAAAATATGTTCCCAGCATCTGAAGATGTGTAAGATTTACTTGTTATCTATATTCTTATTCTCTCTTATTTGACTTAAATTTTTATTTTGCCATTTGTTGTCGGGCCTTTCTTATCAAAAGCCAGAAAGAAACCTGCATCCTTTCTGCCCCTCTCTCTCAGCCCCCACCCCTTCCCTGGTGCACATCAGTCACTAAATATTTTTTACATAATTTCTTATTATTTCCAGGGAAATTGTATTTTAAGCAAGTCCATTTTTACGGACAAGAAAAAAAGGACTCAAACTGATTTAAAAAGCAGGTCCACCAGTAACATACTTGAAGCATGGCAGAAATTTACTGCAGATTGATCCTACACAATAGAGTCTTTGGGTTTGTGTTGCTGGTTGGTTTTGTGGGTTTGGTTTTTCTGTTTGGCTTTGTTTTTTTTAAATTTTGATAACATGCATTCTCCATAAATAAAGAATTCTAAATCTTTTTCTATACCTTTTCTATGTAACGGATTTTTTTTTCCATTCCATTTCAAGGTAATCTGTTTTAAAAAATGGCAGAACTCTAGAAAAAAATATTTGGGATGCTAAATTATAAAATTTACAATCCATAATATTTTTTCCAACTTCATAAAAGAATAAATGCTGCTTTTCAAACAGCACTCTGCTGATTTACATCACTGTTATGGTGCCTGATCCTTAATTTCTTTGCTGGATTTGCAGATACCTAATTTTCACCATTTACAAGGGTATTTTTTTGAAATGTCCACAAAGGTCCATTTGCCCTTATTCTCAGGAGGTAGAAATCAGTTTGAAACAGTAAAATAAAAGAAAAAATATTATTAAGCATACTTCTAGCCTCAAACATTCAACTGTCTGAGAACCCAGTCTTCATTGACCCCTGTGTTTTAGCCTACACAGCATGAAATAAACAGAAATGTTAAAATAGGTTTTGAAATAGTGTGTAGCATTCTTCCCTTAGGTTCACTGGGTAGAGTCTCAGTAGCTTATAAATTTCTGTGAACCTAACTGTAGTCAGGATTCAGCAAAAACATACTGTGGTGAAAATCCAAGGCTTTATTTTCATTTGCATCATTTCACAGTGTGAAGTAGCCCTAAAAATGTTTCATTTCATTTTAAGTGAATCTGACATGAGTGCAATGGCATTCTGTATCAGCTAAGTGTAAGTGAGAATCAGGTCACTGGCTTGTTAACCTACTGTATCATCTTACTTCAGGAATATCAGTTAAGAATATTGCTTGCATTTGTAATGCATGAAGTTTGTGGAAAAATAAACCTATTGACTGTGCTAAAGCTTGTTATCTTTGTCGTGGCTTAAGAGACAGCAGCAATGACAACAAAATAAATACTGTAAAGGTTGCAATAACTAACATGAGCAAAGAAGTCTTTTGAGTTGGTGTGTTATATATAATTAGCACTATTTTTGTGTGGTCAGGCCATCATCAGGACCCTTAAGTGTTTTTTCATAGTTAAACATTAAGGGTTCAATTTCTTTGCCTAAATAAGTGTCCATTGCCATTTGAGATCTTTTAAGGTACCTGAAATGTCCACTCAGTGTGGCAGGATTACACAAGAACCACCTCCACCTTTTGGAGGAGCATCTAGAAGCTCAGCAGTTTACCCACAAACATTTTCATGCCATAAACAGGTAGGTGTAGGCAACCAAACCAAGCCCTAACTACAACTAGCAGGAAGATGGATTCTAATGTACATTAAGGGAATTTAAGGGGAAAGAAACCTAAATGGAAAATTTGTATAATGGAGGATGCAAACTATTTGCTACACTCCTACTGGCTGTTTGCGTTAGTCACAATAGTTGGAATTCAGTTTGTCAGATAGTAACAGACACCTACATTTCTCCAAGTAGCAAGTCACTTTCATAAAATCGTAGAATCATAGAACATCTCAAGTTGGAAGGGACGCATAATGATCACCACATTTGTGCTGACTTGCCCATAGATAGAAACTCAATACATTTTGAAACATCCTTAGATCTTATGCGAAAGATATGGTTACTCTACAGGTCTCATCTGCCAGCCATAAATGTCTGTCTCAGATTCTCAATATCTCACATGGTACAAAATTGCCTATATATGTGCATCTAAATTAAACCTTTAATCAGTGTGATCAATGTTACCTTGAAAGCTGCTTGTGTCACCTTAAATTGGACACCTTCATTTGGTCAGCTGAATATCTCTTAAACTGCATTACCTATACTGATTAGGGGCTTTATTGACTTGTTCACATATATATGATTATCTGAGATCTGCCTAAGTCTGCCAGAAGACTGTAGGAGACCTGCCATCTCTGTAAAGGCAATGACTCTCTGGAATATACATGGGACAGTCTCAGATAAAGAAGATGACACTGGACAGCTATATTTAGGCAACTAATCTGGATGCACATGTAGAGATTTATATTACAGTTAAATGGCCTAATCTTGAATCCCATCTAACATATGCTTCGAAGTTATTCACAGACATATAAACAAACCATGCATCGATATACGCTTGCATTATTCTCTTACTCAGAATGCAGCTCACTAAGAACCTTATTAAAAATTAAAGGTAGGAATGTTTCTGTTCTTATCTTCACCAGAGAACACAACTTCCACATGTCACTTTTGACACAATTTATTTCTTGCTTTGATTATTTTCCTTTCCTGCCTTTAAAATTGTAGATATTTTCAGTCCCTTTTCAAATAACTTCATAAAGAAAGTTTATATAACTATCCCTGGTTAATTTACTTTTTAATCTCTTCTGGCTGCGTATTACTGTATTACTAGGCACAGAGGTGCTTACGGGTTCTCAAGTCCAAATGTGTCTCTCATCATGTTCCCAAACCACATCACTCTTCCTACCCTGTAGTTAGGTTTCTACATAAAGCAAACCTGTCAAAGCAAACTGAAGAAGAGGTGTGACATGTACACACAGATTCCTGACCTTGATGAATAGGGACTGCCATGAGATTTTACCACAGCACTTGCCAGCATGTGAGTTTATTTTCAGCCTCATTTTATATTGAGTGGACTGAGATCTGCCTATGGCAACCATATTTGATCCCAGTGTTATTACACTACAAATAAATACTTTAAATTTCTGTAGCATCATTTTTCTTAAATGTATAGAGCTGCTCCAATCGTACTTTGGAAAAAAAATTAATAGACTATTTTTCTGGGTATGTAAAACTGAAACTGTGTGCAGAAATAAAAAGTAGTGTTATATGGTGTTAGTACAGTAATATTAATCAGTAAAAAAAGTCTACCATCAGGGAAAATATCAAGCATAGTCTGCTTTCAGACGTGAAGACAGAACCCCTAGATAAATGATATGGAATTTTACCTCAAGAGTTCAAGAAAATGTCAAGAGTTTCCGTTTGTTTTCAGAGAAACACACAAAAGCTGAAGAAAATAATTTTTCACTTTTTCAGCAAAATCTGATTGCATCGATTTGGAGGGAGGGAGAAAGAGAATTAAAAAAAGTATATTTCAGCCTCGGATATGGAGAGAGAAAGCAAGCTGTAATATTCAGAGAGACTTTCTAACCTTAACCTCAAGCTAAAGCTATCAGGACTTGCTCAATAATGGTGACAGCACATGATTCATTTCACTTATTTCATCTTGCCAAGGACAATTGTACAAAGACAAGGGGAAAAAAGCAGTCTGTGCCTTTTCTCGTCAATTATATTTCATAGGTGGTTTCAAAGTTAAATATTTTTAACCGAATTCTGCAGCTGAAAATGCTCAGGGAACAAAATAAAACTTAATAATACTATAGATATAGTAAGAATTAGAGAAGTGTGAGAAACCTCATTAAAAGCTGTTTTATTTAATGACATTAGTCACAGTGTACTGTAATTCAAGTGAATGTTAAATGGGTGCATGTTATCTTATAGTCTTTTGAACAGCATAAATAAGTGAATCTGCATGAGGATATTTTTTTAAGCATCATTATACAGACAATTTGTGATACTTGGTACATAACTTTGAATCCTTTAGCTTACCTCCAGTGAAATTATTCATGACTTGGACTCACCTGTGCCAGTACTATACTCTTCTCATTTCTGAAGCATGAGAATAACTTTCCTTTCTTCTGTATTTGTTCTCATCATGTAAAGAAGTAAAATGTTATCCCAAGTTTACAATTGAAATTGCATTAGAGAAATATCAAAGCCTTAAGCCTACAGTGACTTAGACATCGTAGAACAGAATATTGGAAAGTCTTTTAATACTTAAGAGCCTCCTTGCCCCAAGATTAAATTTTTCTTAATGTGGTACTTACAGAGAATGAGTGAAATTGAATTAGTCACCTTTTGGAAAATTAGACCCCTTGAATATTCAGTTTTTCATTTGAAAGGGGGGAAGGAGAAAAAGAAAAGAAAAAAAAAATCTCAACCACAAAACCCAAACCAAGCTTTTCTTAATGTTATTTTGCAGCTGTATTAACATTCAAAAATCTTTCAGGGATTCAGTAAAATTCTGCTCATCTTTGATGTTAACAAAACAAATTTCATTATTAGCAGAAATTCTTCAAATCCACAATGTACATTGCTATCACAGAATGTGAGAAGGATATAAGTAACAGGACTCCTTCAGGTGTCTGACATACCTACAGCTACCGATCATAACTTCAGCTTAAATCTTCTTGGTTCTTTTCAGAAATCAAGCGTTCAGATAAAAAGCAATATGTTTTACTAGGAATACAAACATAGGCACTGTTAAAATAGCTTTGTTTGCCTGATGCATACTTGTACTTTCTGAAATAAAAGTTCTTCCAACAAACATGGCATTGGCTACACATAATTGCACACTATGACCTTGTATCAAAACATGGTTTGCTCTCAAACGCTGAGATGATTTCTCTAATGATTTCTGTTTCTTCTAAACTTATGTTTAATTATTTGTCTGTGGTAGTTATTTAAGAAGTTGATCATTGACATGTAAGCAGTGTTATAGGCAAGTCAGAAGTTTAACAGTCCCCTGATGTGTGTTCCAAATGGATATGGGATTACAGAAGTTCAAGAGCAGCCCTTTTTTGCATCTATTTTGAAATGCTCCTTGAAAATAGATCATTCCAGAGCAAGCACAAGTATGTGAAGATAAGAAACAAGCTTTCCCACATTATGCAAATTCCCGCCCAAGTCAGAGAATGTCACTTCACTTCTGGAGCTGAGAGGGTTTGCACATTTGAACTTCACAGAGTTCAGCTCAGCTCTCTGTCCTTTTCTTTCCTCCTCAGTAATTATTCTTAACTGTGGCATTGTAACTCTAAGATACATGCGAGGAAGTGCATACAAAATCAATCTGCACTTAGACTTTCTTTGGAATTTTTTTCTCTTTCTATTCCTCCCACTAATGAGGAGGTTATGACATTTAAATATGCTTACGTGTGGGGCTCAACTCAGTCATTTTCAGAGGTTAAGGAATCATTTAAAATACAGGCTGTGGCAAACAATTCCTGTGTCTGAGACAAGCTCTTCTAAGTATGGTTTCTGTTCATTGTCATTCTAATTGTGGAAAAAAGAAATACATCTGTAAAGTAAGAAAACTTTATTTTTACTGACAGTAGCTCTAGTATGTATGATGCCAGATGTACAAACATAAAATGACACTGTTTTATTTTAAAATATTTTGAAATCCAAAGAAATAAATGAGAGGAGAGCTGAAGTATAATTTTGATAACAAATTGCAAACACACTTCAGCAAGACAACACACTCTCTAAAACATACATGGAAAAGCCTGATAGTGATAGAACAGTTTGCCTTCACCCATCTTGGTGGCAAAAAATCCACCAAGGTAAGGTAATGTTTGTTCTTTGGCTGGGTTGAATTGTTTTATTAGTCTCCAGAAAGATCTGTGCCCCTGCATGTTTGTTTAGGCCAAATATAGGGCTTTTTTCACTGGAAAGATAAGAGACTGGGCAGAGTTCAGTTTCTTCTGCTACAGAAAATAAACATGTAGGAATTGGAAGGGGTGAGCTCCAAAGAGACAGCTGTGCTGCTCCTTGTTGTGTGTAAGGGATGGGATTGTCAACTGCTACTACTGGAAAGAGTATACACACCTTTCTTGCTCCACTCGTGGCAGCCAGACTGATTTTCTGGGATACTAACACAAGCAAAGGAGCCGTTTAGGGTTATAGTCTGCTACAGGTCTTATGGCAAGTGCTAGCCTGAATCCTTCAGTGAAACTGTAACTTCAGTGAAGTCAGTGGGAGCTATCTCACTGATTTGCAGGGAGACAGAATTTCATGCATACTCTGAAGAGCCTGTCTTTGAGATGAAAAGGAAACACCAACAAAACCAGGCAGGTAAAAAGTCACTCTTTGTCTGACAATGACTCCTTTGTGTGGAACTGGCTCTACAGTAGAATGAGATGGAATAAACTAAAATGGAAGAAAATGGAATTATTTTGCTTTTCTCCTGCAGCAGTTAACCAGGATGAACATGTAGAGCTGGAGGAAATGGCACTATCATAAAAACTAGACAGTACTTCACTGAGTTGCTTTATGAAACACTTGCCCTCTATCAGGATGACATTTTTGGGAACATGATTATGAGAATTCAAGAAGGACTGGCTGAGCCAACAGTGGGCTTGGAGGCGAAGTCAAAACATGTAATAATCTACTCAGTCTTGACATGTTGCTATTAAAAATGGAGAAAGTAAAATGCAACATGAAGTGGCAGATCTGAAGAACTGCCTACTTTTTTTATAGTTTAGTAAAATGACTAATTACAGTAAAGTAAATATTGTTTACATGTTTTCTTTCCTAAGTGAGAAACATTTCTCCTTCCAGATTTTTAAAAACTAAAATTTCTCCCATATTTTCCTAATTCAGTGAGAAACTACTGAAGTGAAGATTTATACATATGAATTTAGTAACCCTGGAAAGTTCCAGGGTTACTCAGTGAGATAAATTAAAGGGCTATTTGTACCTGATAATTTATTTAAAATAAGTAGAAGTCTTAAAATTTCTTCTGTAGGTGACCTGCATGATGAGGGATTTAAATGGATAGAATTACAGAAAAGTAAAATTATTTGAACTCTCAATTAAATCATTAAAGCAAAAGAATTTGCAAGGAGCAATAAAAAACAAAAAATCTACTCTTTTTAATCTTCACTCCTACTATCTTCATGTTATGCCACGAAATTACAAGCAATGAGTTTAGCACATTAACTTCTATAGAACCTTTGCAGAACGTTTATTTGTTTGTTGGTTTGTTTTTTAGTTTTAACACGGAATATTAGAATGTAATTACAGTATTTTAATGTAATAGCTCAAAATGCTTCAGTGTGTCATTCAAGAGACTAGCTTTATGGAAATAAAACCAGAGATTACTTCAGATTTCAGAATCAAGACTTTACAGAACATTTATCTTGTGAAATGTAAAGCCATCTTAAAGTAGTTTGGACACTACCTTTAGTTACCATGACCGGTGGGCTTCTGAAATAATAACTCTGGACCCTTGAATATACTGAGAAAAATTTTATCTTGATGGATGGCTGGGTAGCTTTTCTGCATTATTATTTTATAGCAGGAAAGAAGACACCTTGCTGCTGTCAATTAAATGCATAAGATGTATCTACCATTGTTAGTTCTTTGCTGGAAAGGGTAGGTATGAATTTAAAAGAAGACAGTGTTCAAATCTCTTCAAACAAAATCAAAGCCTTTAAAATTTCAGATGTAGCCACAGTTTGAATAGAAGCATGGATAAAACTAATCCCATGAAAGTACAGGAAAACTCACAGAATCCATGACAATCTTTCAGACTGCTGCTCCTGTAAAGTGACAGCACTGGAGATAATAGCTGTATACTGAATGAAGGAAAAAGTGGTAAAAAGGTGGAAAGGGAGGAGACAAAGTTTGGAGTGTTTGAAGTGCTCACACGATATTGCTGCAATTTGTGAAATGGTCCCATTGCATTTGCATTAGGTTAATGAGAAAACCAGTTAAAAAGTGAAAATCATTGACATCACAATAATAGCACTCAATGCTGTACATATTTAGAAAAAAAAAATATATGGTTGAATGCTGTATCTTTCAGATTCAGCCTATAAGGCTTGGGTCCATGTTAGAATAATATTTATAAACTGTGACTAAAATCACCATTACATCATTTCCCAAAGTATGCACAATAGCAAGAGAAATGTAGTTTCTGACAGTTACTTTTCTGGACTGTATAAATGCACTAAATGAATACTACAGACACAGATGTCAAGCAGGTGAGAGATTTCACATATTGCACAAGAACTGTTGAAATAATACCTCTATGAAATAACTGAAGAACAAAATTCTAGAAACAAAGGAAAACAAGTCAAAAGAGTAGTGACAAAAGTAGCAGCAATATTGTCATGCAAACCATCTGTACTGATGATAACATTGAGATATCACTCAAAAGTAAATACTGAAATTACAGAAGTGAGCAGTTCAGGTTTGAAGGACTGCACAATAGTGATGATTGAAACATTAGCCATTTCAGTCCTGCCTAAAGTGGGTATACTACTATCAGGAGTTATTTCTAGACAGTTGGGATTTCCTTAAACTTTTCAACATGACAATAAACAAATACAGGTGATGGGAAGAATATCTTTTTGATATCCAAATAAAACCAAACAAATTCTGTCTTCCTTCTTCACTCCCTTCATTATGTCAGCAGTACATATTGATAATTTAAGAAATAGACTGTCCCAACAGAATTCCGTTATGTCAAGCCCCATTCACAGCATGAATAAAGGAAAATTTGACTAGCACAATATAATTTGTTGACAATATACTACAAGCAAGAGAAATTAAACTGAATAGAGTGTTATGTGATTGTGGTTAGTCCTTATCCAGAGAGTTATCTCAGATATATTTGCAACTCACTGATTAAAAGAAGTAGATATGCCTTAAGAAGTTATCTGTTCCAATTGCTCTTACAATTTCAAAACAAGTAAAAAGATCATATAAGGAAAAAATAAACATAAAACCTATAAAACATTCTTTTATGACAGCCGCGGTCTTAATCAAGAAATGCCAATCTTCTTTAAAATCCCTAACACTTTCCTTGAATTTTCATTACTTACTCCTGTCCTCAAAGTATCCTCAAAGCAATACCTGGAAATCTGTTTGTTCTTTCAGCCTTACTCAAAAATATTTAACCTTCTTTCTTTCTGTCTTTGATATGGTGATTTCATAAAATTGGAAGACTGGAGTGAAAAATATTCTTAGTTAAATACCATTATGACAGAAAGCATGGACTATGGAAACAAAAAGAGATAGCCCTCATACAAAATCACAAAAATCAATACATTAAGGCATAAGGTTGTTTAAGATTCTTGACTGAGTAAAGCAAAAAGAAATTGTACTGAAAAATTTTAAGTGAAATTTATATTTCACTGAGAAATTTCTCTCTCACACACAAAATCTTCAGATTGCCTTTGAATATCAGAGGAATGTTTTGATTTCTCTTGTTTCTGGTTCCTACAATTTTTTTTTTAAAAGAACAGAGTCCTAAAATGAGGTTGGGATTTTAATTTTTAAAACCTCATCATTTTCCCTGTCTACAAGAAGAGAGAAAAGAGGGAAAAGCTAATTTTTACAGGGAAATTAATTAGTGTCTGTACTTTCTCTCCTTATATTCATTTTCCAAGAGTATGTGATCCTGAGTGTATCTAATACATTTATACAATTCTTGTGAAGCAGAAACTAGAAAATTCTTTTTGCTTATAAAAATCCTGAAAATCAAAAGGTAAATGATAAATGATCTGCAAGTTAGGGAGAGGTTCAGCCAACTTTTTTCAAAGAGTATGAGCTCATTTCATTTGTCCAGATGATTTAATGGCAGATTATTTGCTGAGGTATGAAACTGTGCTGTTTATATTTCCAGCAGAAACACAGGTGTATTGGAAGAAAATAAGGTACCAAAAATGAACACATTTCCTAGAAATCTTTAATAAACCGCATCTCAATATGAAAGGAAATGGAAAACTGTATTACAATACAGAATTTAAATAGTCATACATACATGCCTATAAAACGGAAGTAGAATCTGAATACATAAAAGCTGAGATACTGAGTAAAGTAAGCTTTTTTTAGCACTAGCCCCCATGTTATTTTATGAAAGAAAATCATCAACAGGCAAGAGAAGTGTTAATCTACTGGTGTTGACGTCTGCCCTGTCCAAGGTACTTTTCACATCTCAGTGATTGATTCTATGATGTTATGAATTAATCTGCAGTGTCAGTTGTCTATTCCTATTTTTCTCTGTTATGATGACATTCCTCTTACTGCAGCATACACTTCCTTCCTGATTAATTTCTGCTCATTCTTTTACCAACAGGGGCTCAGCATTTTGCAATGTGTAGTAGTACTAAGAAACATTTTTTGAGACTGGGTGCTCAGGACTACAGCAGCAGTCTTAATCAACAAATGTCAATCTTCTTTAAAATCACTACCACTGTCCTTGAATTTTCATTACTTACTCCTGTCCTCAAAGTATCTGCCGCAAATACAGAATTTAGAAATCCACATACAAAGTTAATCTGAAATCTGGTCTCTCTAGCAAAAAGGAAAAATAGGGAAAGAATTAAAAAAAAAGGTATATTAGAGAACTACCTAGCATATATTACACTAATTAATAGCAGTGTAGATGTTGCATATATATGACAGGTTCCTGAGGTCTGGCTGTCCCTATCCAGCCCCTCCAGGATTCTTCTCACCCTACCCACAGCCCAGGACCCCAGTTCAGCCCACCAGGGCCATCAGTTCCTGCCCCAGTGACGCTGCAGCAGGACTGGTCTCCAGCTCTCCACAGCTCTGCCCTGTCCAGCCATGGTGCCCATGACACCGAGGCCACCTGCAGGCCTACATACCAGTACAACCTCAGCCTGTCCCCGTCCTCTGAGGTTCCTGATGTCTGGGGCTACCCTAGTGCCCCCTGGTTGCCCTGCTGCTGTCTGGGTTGATGGAATGGGTTCTGGCTGCCAGGCTCTGTCCTGACTGTTCTGCCAAAACCCCTGCTGCTCCTTGCCCCCTCTCCCCATGCCATGGCACCTCCAGACCACAATACACCCTGACAGTCAGCTCCTACCATGTCCAGCTTAAGCATGGAGCACTGTGAAGCCTGACCCACAGATTTTTAAAGCCTTGCCCCTCTAAGACCTCCTGCAGGACTAGCCTGGTACTGACCTCTGAGTACGTCTCCCCTGCAGTGCTGACTCCTTGCCCAACTCCAGTGAGCCCACCTGGCCTCCTGAACTTATCATGGGCAACCTGATAACAGCACCCCCAATTCCAGCACCAGGTGTCCCCTGCCATGTCCCTTTCCCAGTTTGTTCTCCCTGCCCTTGCTCTGTGTCCCCTGGGAGAGCCCTGCAACAATGCACAGCAATTAAATCTCCCTTCTGAGCCAAATCTGTGTGCCCTGACAACATGCTCAGACCCTCACATGTCTCAACTTTCAAACCGTGTGGGCTGCAAATCATCAGACCTCTCTGGGACTCCCTGCATATATGTACACTAATAAATTTAACACTGGTGGTGACTGGCCTCATCCATACTATTACATTCCTTAGACTCCAGATTCAGGTTGTCAAACATGCATGTCATATTGTTCGTGGTATCTGACTAATTAATTCCCAAACTCCGTGTCAGAGACCAATGAGGTTGAGCAGGGCAGAGAGACAGATGCCAAGGTTGCGGGATGCTGGCAGGGCAATAATTCGCTAAGGGGCGCAGCCCCCACCCTACCCAACCAGAAGAGCAGGTGCAGGATGGGGATGGTGACAGCTGCCAGCCAGGAGGCTAGTAATGGCCAGGCAATTCCACAGAGACCAGGCAGGCCCAAGTTCAAGTTGGGAAGTCAAGGCTGGTGTCAACATCATGGGTGACCTTGCAGAACACACTGGCAAGCAGCTCAGGCAAAGACTGGGTAGGAGCAATTGAGTTCCTGAGCAGAGGGCAAAGACCCTTCTCAGTCTGCTCTTTCTCAGTAGTCTGATCCCAGATGACTCAGCTACACTACATCGGCACAAGGCTGGGGCACCAGCAGATAAACCCCTGCAGTGGGGAGAGGGTGTGCTCAGGGCCATGACACACTGCTTGAAAATTGCATTATAACAACTGAACAGCAGAGACAACTATGCTCCAAAGTCAGGGGTATCCCTTGGCATCATTCAATATGTTGGTACAGGCATACACCTTAATTACATGGATCCCCTCATATCAAGCTGTATCACATTAGAAAAATATTTAATCTCCTACAGTAGTGAAGATAAATAAAATTCTCATATTTTCTCCCTATTTGCAGTAAAATCCACGTAGTCACAGTAGGTCTCCTACAACGTGGGTATAGAGGTAACTCCCTGGAATTAACATGGAAACCACTTATTCATTCAATAAAGAAAAGTAATCAGTTTAATCTTTCTGTATATTTGTAGCTTTATTTGTAGCTTTTCCTATATTTGTAGCAGCTTGGTTACATGATAATTCTATTATTGTTCCACAGATAGGGTCCTGCTTTTACGTGAAACATGAATTATAAAATAGCATCATAACTGAGCTAGGTGATCCTGTTCATGGGTCAGTAGCTCAACTAATGGAAGTCAGTTAAGATACCAGCTCAGATATAAATTGTCAATTTGTTGTGCCACTTTTCACCATAAAGAATTTCTCCTAGTTTTCTCCTCCATTTTCTCAATGTTCTTGCCCATACATGTGTTAGTCTTTCTCATCAATGAGTGTCTGAAAAAGAAAGATCTCTAGGGTTTTTATTGTGAAGATTATCTTTCAATAGAGTCCTTAACATGTATTGATCAGGAATCTTGTCCTTAAACCCAGGAGTTTTGTAATTTATTTCTTTAGGTCTAAAAGTAAAGATAAATTGTTGTGATGACTGATATGTCTTAGTAGGGATTCACAAAGAAAAAATATTCGCTACTGTTTTAATGTGGAAAACAAGATATGTTTCAGAGTCATTCAAGCCAGGAAAATGAATGAAGAGACAGAATTTGTAGTTGCACATACATGGTCAAGACGAGTAATTGATCTGTGTTTGTATTGAACTCTCCTTAGATTTTACTAATACTTAGCTCCAGGAACAAGTAATTTTTCTGCCTTCGGTAAGGTCAGCTTTATGGGAAAAAAGTGCTTATAGTGCTATTTTGTGAGTTCTCATATAACTGAGCAACATGGGCGAGACTCTACATCGCATAACATTTTGACTTAAGAAAGATAAAAATATTATTATTATGGAATAAATTTTGCCAGGCAGCATTTGTACAGTGAAGGGGAAATTATCCTTACCCCTTTTATGGAGTGAGCGTGATGTGCTAATGGGTCAGCATTCAGTGAAAGACAGGGACTGTTCTCTCTGAAATAGCCTTCACTGCAGCAAAAGGCAAGGCAGTTTGGTGTGAGACAGTGAGGCCCATGCTTTATTATTCTTGTCTGCATTTGAAAGAAGAAAAGCTTAGAGTTTATGGATTTGTCTAGAAAAAAGAAAACTGAGGCATAGACAGGATAAAAAACTTCATGAGAAAAAAAGATTGCTACAAAGAGGTAAGCTATCCCCTTCAATCAGAACAGAAAAATAAGTAATTGAACTGAGGTACAGAACTGTTAGTATAGATAGTAGTTGAGGAAATAAAAAACCGCAACATTTTTAATGAGACACATGATTAAATAACTAATTTCTTTTTTTTTATAGTCTTGGATGTTATAAAGATGGCAATAGAAATATTTGAAGAAATTGATAGAAAAATATCTGCAAGAAAAAATTTACTTACTTAAAGGTACTTGATTCTGCCTCCAACTAGAGACGAAATAGATGATACTTAAGGTCCATTCCAGTTCTGTATTTAACAGCAATTCGGTCACAAATGGGGAGGATGTTGTTTGGATTTTTGGTGGGTTTTTTTCATAGCATGTTCAAGAAATACATTTGTGTTTTCCTTTGGTTTTGTGTTTGTGTTCCGGGTTTTTTAAAGCTGTCTTTACTCCTTGTTCCAGTTTAGTCAAGATACTGCCTCAGTATCAGGATTGTCTCAGACTCAGTTGGTCTAAGCATAATCTCTTCCAACTGTTTCCACAGGACTACTTGAATAGCAGTTTGAGTCATAAAATCTTTGATGGGCCTGTGCATTTTGTTTCTTGGAGGAGTTGTGTGTGGGATAAGCATGTTCAAGATCTTAAGTCAGTGTTCATAGTTTTCATTGCATAGAATGGTTTTATCTCTACAAAGTGCCTCTAAGCTAACAACTGCATCAATCTCCTGTGACAGTCCTTGCATGTTTAAGTAGAAAAATAAATGGGAAAAGAAATTCTTCTGTGTATGACTTAATAAGGACTCGGCTAAGGACAAAGAGTTTCTTGTTCCTCTAGTCAGTGAGTGGGAAGGAAGACAGAGTCTCTACTCCTTATAGTGTTTATGCATTTTTGCATTTGACAGTTCCTGGAAAAAAAACATAAAAATAGTTCTGTAGTTGGGCACAGAAGCATTGTACAATTTTGCCTATGTAAATAAAGCAACTTTTCTCCCTGTAACTAATTTCCTTCCTTCCAATGAAAGACTGCTTACACAGTTTCTGTTCAGTACTCTTAAATAACACCATATTCATCAAAAGCAGTACATTGCTGTATGCTTGGAGTTCATTCCTGACAGAGGGTGAACTAAGTATTGCCATTCCCATGGGCAATGCTCAAACGCAGTATTTTATGCACCATCATTAATTTTTACCCAATAACAAAGTTCTGTAGTTATATTAACTTGAGTGTAATTTTCCATCCAGGGTTTTAACCTCACAAAAAGCTAATATCAGAAACACACATTTTTCTATGTCTTCTTTACTACAGTCATTTTCATTTTCCTTAATAGATAGAGGATAGGCCACAGCAAGTGGCACTGTATCAGCTAAGAGTAGCCATAGCTCTGTTTCAGTATGGCAACTCTTCTATTGCTATGTCTTCTGTGTAAAAAATTATAACCTCAACCAAAAATAAAATTCCCTGTTCCATGCAGAGGGCACCATTATAAAATTAAACTTGTAGGAAAAGACAATTCTAAAGGCAGAATGTTAGTTTTTCCTTCCTTTTTGATTCCAAAAGTGATATATCAGAATGTGACTATGATTTTGCTGAAGATGATAAAGACTTCTAATTTAAGTGTCTACGAGAGTGTCACCAATGAAATCACAAAAAAAAAATACAACCATGGCACTGGCAAAAGCTTATAATTTACTTTAAAAAAAATCAAATGGAACAGCTCTTGCATTAAGTTTAACCTCAAATCTCTCTGTGCATTAATTTAAAATCCTAAAGGAAAGCACAAAGTCTGCAGAACTAAAAAACATGTATTGTAGCCGGAATCTGCATTTAAAAGTAATTTTTTAATTTTTTTTTTTTTTTTGGTCACACAGAGCTGTTCCACTTCACTGAAATAATTCAATATGCACTCAACAATAGAAATAGTATTTTGTAGCACAAATAACCTTCCCAATGCAAATCTACAAACCTCATAAAATATTAAACTGTATTCTTCAAAGCTGCGCAAGATTAGTGATGTAGTTCAAATCTGAGTCCTGTTCTACACCGTATTTCTTTATTAAAGCAAATTTGTCTAACTTTCTGAATCTGAAAGAGTTTTCTTGCATGATGCCCTTCTTGCTTTTTTGGTGGAGGCAGTCTACTTCACAACTTGCCTGTATCTCCTAAAAAATTCAACGGTAACTATACTAAAAAAGTATGGTACCAAATGTCTGCTTTTTTACCTGTTGTATAACTCTTATTGTTCTATCTGGAACTGGCTGATAGGGTAGCAATATTAGGAGGCCCTTACAAAAAAAAGTCTCTAGGGTGATGTAGTAAGGAGTATGTATATGTTCAGATAGACATATTGCAATCTGTTAAAAGTTTTGAAAGAAATCACTAGAGAGCACTTAGCAAGAGCTACAAACATCCTTAGTATTGAACAGATAAGGCTATCCAAACCCTTTAATGCCATCTCCGGAGACAAGCCTGAGAAAGCTTGATTGAGTTCAGAATATTTTAGCTTTTATGTTGACAAACTGATGCTACCAGAACTGTAAAAATGAAGCTTAGCTGACAAAGTTGGCCACAACAGTATTTTTCACAGCAAAGGAAGCATTACCTGCTTGCTATAACTAAAAGAATAAGGAACAAATGGGATATAAAGTAAATCTCAAGCTGCCAGAAATTTAAAAGAACATTTAAATCACAGTCTGTTCATTCTCACTTGCTTTCAGCAAGACTTTTTATATTAGTTGCACCTAACTTTCTGAGGTGTTTTTTTTTGTTTGCATCAATCTCGAATGAAAACATGACAATACCAATACTGGAACAGAAAACAACATATGGAAATTGGCTTAAGACTCTCAAGCATTAGTTTTTATTTTGTATTACCATAAGGTCTGCTAGAAGATTGTTTTTCGTTTTTCTTCTGCCTGAGTCAATAACTAACTCTTCTCCCAAAGAGTACCCAACAGTGGCATAAAACCAAAGCATTATTTTTGGTATACTATACAGAACCCTCCCCTCCATAGCTGACATTTCAGTATCTAAATCGTTGCATCAATAAGCTGAAGAGAAAATTTTTTAACACACAAGCTCACTCTAAGTCATATATGTGATACATTTTATCATATATATAGTCTTTTTTGGGTAGAAAAACAATTTAGTTTTTCCAGTAGTCCCCTGCATCATGACAGAAAAATTTGATAACTGTTTTACAAAACTGGAGAAAATATGTCTTTCATCATTTTTTCTATCAGTATATTTCTATATATGTGGGCACAATATGCCTCAGGAATTAATTCTATGACTAGGCCGTGAAGACATCTGGGAATCCAGTAAACATGTGAAAGAACATCTGCCTTCATATCTGCCTTTTTACCTTAAGGTAAAAATTTCAAATATTTATCCATTTGTGATGAATTTCAAGAACAATTATAATGAAGTGACAGAGAATTTCTAGTTTCATCCCATGAGAGAAAGATTACAAATAGCACCCTGTAGCTGTGTAGCTATTTATAGAAGTTATATGTCAAGTACCATTATTTTAAATACATCTCTGCCATCTGCTCCAGTCCCAGAATTCAAAATGGAAAGATTCTGCAGTTATGATACATAAGTCTAAGATAAAATGTGTCTATAATCAAACATTCCAGTCCAGTATAGTCTAAAAAAATTATGCTATTAGTCATATGCCTCACATTTGCATCATGGATAGGAAGATTGTTGTACCTTTCAAATGTCAATAGTAGTTTTATGAAAATGAAAATTTAATGCACAACTCTATTAGAGAGTGGGCAAATAACTTTTATGCAAGGTTACTGCAAGGTTCCTAGTAAGAATGAATCTCCAGTGTTATGGAGTCTGGAAAACACACAGGCAGATTATTTCCTGCATACGGTTAAATTCTAATTTAAGAAAGCTTTCTTCAGCTGCAGCTCTTATTGAAAAAAAAAATAAAATTACCCAATTTATGCAAGAAATTAATTAACTTGAACTTGATGTTTTATCTCGGAACAAGTCACCTCATACAGCAAATTACATGTGTGTGTATTTGAGCTAGAGATGTAATGCCCACTCCATCAATGGCATCATGAGCTGCATGAGATTTGCTGCTTTCCTTGAAGCCTCAATGCTTACATCCACACTGAATACATAAGACCCATTTTTCATTGCAAAAGAAATATATTTCTTGTTCCCTTACTTTCAGAGAAAAGCTTCAGAAAGTGACTTGTCTAGATCCATAAGCTGCCTCCCAAAAGAGAAACAGCGTATGAAAAGCACGAAAAATTTGTACTACAAGTGCCTTGTTGTTGAACTGCGAATAGATTCATGTATATGGCATAGAAATACTATTGTAACACTTTAAATAACATACAATTAAAACAAGGTAACTGCTAAAAACAAACCACAAAAAAAAAAAGGAACTTAATTCTCCAGAATCTGAAAAAAATGGGGTCGGTTGATCCTTTTGATAAAATCAGAGGTTTATTTGGTGAAGTTATATAAATTGATATTTACAGTGCTGTCTGTAAGAAGAAAAACACTGGAAGAAAAGTAGAAATAAATTGTGATACATAGCTTACACATATATATAGTTTTAACCTTTGTTTTAACCTACTGTATTAGGCTACAAACTCTTTTCCTAAACCTTTTTGTTATTTATTCTCATGAGACTAATCTTTTTTACTGATGTTAGAATTTCCATAATTTGTACTGGGTGTTGGTTTTGGGTTTTGGGGTTGGTTTTTTTGGAGTTCTTTTTGCAATTATTCACATACTGCATTACCATGAAAAGACTTACCTCCACATATCTGAACAGAAAAACAACTGTGAAATAGTTCTCACAGATAAATATACCTGTATGTGTGTATGTGTACATGGTTAAACCTCAACTTTCACTGTAATTACCTAGGAACAAAGTTGTGATTCTGACAGCTTTTGCTTGTAAGTCACTTATTCTGCTAACTCCTAAACTCCATTGTACTTTCCACATACATGTATATTACTGACAAACCAGATCTTATAATTGCATCAGTCTTTTTACCCAGGATTTCCTTATTCTCAGTGTTGAAGACCAACTCAGTATCTAATTCATATCTCTGTTTATAACATCTGAAAGCTGTGATTCTTAGAGTATGCCTCACAGTATAGTGGTATGGTGGGGGTTCATGGTAGTGGGCTTGTTCCTTTCATACGGGAATAGTTTATGAACAGTGGCTTACTTCTCTGTGTCAAAATGAAGAAGGGTTTCTACAAGAATGGTATTTATTATTATATGTACTATACTTACTGTGTTCCCTTCCCCCTTCTTCATCCATTGTGTGAGATCTCAAACCCCTATTTCAATGCTCTTCTCAGTGT
>KZ506485.1:165038-175780 GCA_002844005.1 Limosa lapponica baueri
ATGGCTCCCTCTAGTGACTGCCTTTAGAGACTCCAAGATCTTATTTTTCCCAGGCTTATTGGGAGAAGAACATGCGTGGTTTGTGCCTCCAAGTTTCTTCACATTTGTATAGAGGAAACCTGTATATTTCACTCAATAAGTATAAAATTCACAGAGCAAGTAGGATTCCTAGATTTTCTTCCATTCTGTAAAACAATACCAATTTTACGTACAATACAATAACAATTCCAAATTTTTTATTTATTTATTTATTTATTTATTTAATATTCTAGGCTGCTTGGCCCAACCCTTTGTTTCCCTTAGTCCAAAATTTCAACCTGCTGTTAGGGTACTCCTGCCAGTTCATACCAAGCTTTAAAGAGCCTCAAAAGGGTTTCTAACAAGCTCATTGGCAGGTGACTTATATTTGCTACACAGCATCTGCAGTCCCAAAATGTCACAGGTATTTCCCAATCTTTGCATTCAGTTAGATAAGCCCCAAACTAGACCAATTTTTCATCTTTGATTTATTTTTTTACATTATAAATCAAATTCCCCATGATCTTGCATAAAATTTGACTATACTTTTTAAAAATATTTTATCTTTTTTTTTTGCAAGCACATTTCAAGTAGCTGTTATGCAACCCTATACTACAATAACAGGTCTTAACCTTCTAAGGAGGGTTATTCCTTAATTTCTGAGTTTTCCAAGTCATTCCACATCTCTCCAAAATCTTTGGTGTAGAAGGAGTAATTCAGCAGCTGTAAACCTTAAATTGCATGATGAAACTATGTGCTGTCTCCAGGCATAATAGAGAATTTGATGTGGCCACTGTGTGCAATAGTATTACTTGTATACTGTTTATTGTGTTTTGCTCTTGTATTCTTCAGTACCTCTAAATCTATTCCTATTATACTTGTTTTAGGGCTCCTGTTACCATAGTGACATGCAATGTGTGCCTAGCTGTCTCTTTTTCTATCAGATAGTACTCATTTAGTAATATAGATATCGAAAAATTCCCTGCTTAAAGTGCTTCCAGGTTTTCTGTGCATTCCATAAAAGCCTTGGTTCAGGTGATGGCTTAAAATTATTGAATTTTGGCTTACTCATTCCTTGGGTAATTTTTCTGAGTTTTCTTTAGGCAATTGGGTTACTTGAAGCACTAAGCTCTCTACTGAAGATGCCGCCAAGTCCTCCTTGCAATGCTGTCAATTCCAGACATTCTTTATACTTGCAGCTCTTCGTGCAGAGGGGAAAACTTAATACCCATCAGATTCTTTTGCATCCATGACAGACTCAGAAAGCACAGGAAAACTTGGCTGTTACAATGTTAATACACACTCTACAATGGGTCAAGTTCAGCTCTCCCAAAAGTAACACTAACTCTATCCAAAACTAGGAATTTTCATGAAGGCTTCATTCTTCTTTATAGTTATAGCTAGATAAATCCTTATATGAAGATGCAATTACTGCTCCAAAATAACGATATTTTCTGTAAGTTTGAGTAATGAAGAACCTAGTTCATTTTAGACTAATAGAGAACACTTTCAAAAAATAAAGTTAACATGTATTAAGGATAAGAAATATCTAAGAGGAAAAACTGTAACATACAGGATTTTTTCAAATGAAAAACTTGCAAAATAATAAAAATGAAAACTTCATTCACCTGTTGTGTATCTTAGGATATACATATATATACATACACATATATATACATATATATATATAATCAGTTATATATACCTTATTTCCTTAAGTATATATACATTTTTTGTGACATGCAAGTATTTTATAGATTCAGAGATTACTAATCACTATTAGCAGACTAATACAGCATTAATAACTTAGAAAATAGGATGGAAACCAAAGAATCATGCTTGTCATAACTAAATATAAGATTCATAACTAAATTCAAGGAAAAAAAATGATTGCAATATGAACTCAGTGCACAGGTGATACAGGATAATCACTTTTTCTTTGTAAAGATGTAGCTCTCAACAAACTAAAATATTCTTGCAAATTGTGAAAGCTTGTGTCTGATAAAGGTGTTAGTATCTGAAATTATATGGCATATGCAGAGGAGACATAGCACTTCATTTGGCAAGCTGGATCTAGATTTTTTACCAGATGTTAGTAAATTCTTTTCTACTTTTAATCTTAGAGAAAAGAAGGGAAAGTTAAATTTATCTTACAACTGAAATTGTAACTATACATGCAGGCTTACCCAAAGTAACACAAATATAGATGCTTTGATTAGAAGCAACAGGAAAAATACAGTAACATGTACAATAGGGAGAAGACTGGGAGAATAAACTGAGAAAATGTAATTATAAAACCAATATAAAAAGTACCTAAATAGACTTCTCAGTCTCAGGAATGACAATTGAACTAAGGTTGCTTGCTTCTTGCTTCTTGTCAAGTGATAAAATACATGCTACAAGACCAAATACACTTAAGAACAGAATAACAATAAGCAGACTTATAAAATAACAGGTACTCTTAAATCATCTTTCAAAGAAAGGGATCCTTTTTACTGACCTAAGTCAGTAAAACAAAAATAGTCATGCAAGTAACATGTTACAAAAAGAGTACAAAAGAGTAATGGAAGAGAAGAGATTTTTATAGGGGATTTCAAGTGATGGAAGAGTCAGGTTGCAGAAATAATGCAAAATTTATGTGAAAAATACATATATTCTGGACATCAAACCTATTTATTTTGCAAAGATCCACAAGGTAGATCTGAACTTGAGCATCTGAACTGGGACTAAAAGTCTCCAGTACAGGAGAGATATGGAAATACTGAAGTGAGTTCAGTGAAGGGCCATGTGAAGGACTATGAAGATGGTTAAGGATTTGGAGCATCTGTTGCATGAAGAGAGGCTGAGAGAGATGGAATTGTTCAGCCTAGAGAAGAGAACGTCACGGGGGACCTATCAATGTGTATAATATCTGATGGGAGGGAGTAAGGAAAGGAGAGTTAGACTGTTCTCGGTGACATCCAGTGACAGGAAGAGAGGCAATGACTACAAATTAAAACACAGAAAATCCTATTTAAACACACACACAAAAAATTCCATTTTACTGTGAGGGTGATCAAGCATTTGGACAGGTTGTTCAGAGAGGTTTTGTGGTCTCTCCATCCTTGGAGAAATTCAAAGCTTGACTGAACATTGCCCTGAGCAACCTGCTGTAGTTGTCTCGCTGTGAACAAGGGGGCTGCACTAGATAATCACCTGAGGTCCCTTCCTACATCAATGAATATGCTATTCTGTGACATCTATTCACAGAATCAGAGACTTGTTTAGATGGGAAGGCACAACTTGAGAGAGATAGAGTTGACCTCTCTGGTCAACCTGTCCAAATACTTGACCACCCTCACAGTAAAAAGATTTTTCTTATGTTCAGATATAATATCATGGTCAGTCAGCACTCACTAGTTATTTCTTCTTAGAGTACACACAGAAGATTGCTTGTAGTGTGCTTTGTTATCTGTTTTCAAGATTCATGATGTGTTTTTTTAAACTATCTTCAAGCTGAGTATATCACATCCTGAGCAAGTGCTCTGATTGCTAGGCTTATATTTGTCATACATGGAAGTATTAGTTGCTTTGCATTGTGTTTTTAAAGAAAGGGGTGATATGGTCCATTTTACGGAGAGAAAATGGAACTGACTGTAGAGGCTTGCTCTTGTCTATTTATTGTGATTGTGCATAGGTGTCTCTTTGAGGCTGAGTGATAATTCCTCCATCCCAGAAAAACTTTATATTAGGCCCACAATTGTAAGGAAATTGTCTGAAGTGGAAGTTAGAAAAAATGTCAATGTCTACTTCCCAGGGGGCTATTCGCATAGCATTGGGCTACGAAAATGCAGCTAAGAGCAACAAAAACTCAAAGCCAATTTTACTTCAATAGGTTGCTTTCTGTTCAGGGAGTGACTGTTTTGAACCACTAAGATATCTTTTACCATATCTGGTAGGTGATGGCCAAAGATGTAGATTCTGGAATGAGATTAACAAGGTCTAATTTTATGTATTTATAACATTAAACATCCACATCTTGGTCATTCCCTTTAGGTTTCTTTTGCAGTAATTGAAACAAATGTTTCTTCAGATATCATATACTGTAGGTGTCTATTTTGATCCATGGATAAAGTGAAACTTGGGCCACTATCTCAGATGATATCTGCATTGTAGATAACTAGAAAGAGGTCAGCAGAATGTTTAAACATTAACAGGTTTGATGCTTTTAATGAAAAAAATATGTACAATTGTGTAGATATGCTCTTTGGTTTTATTACATGTAAGGGAAAACTGTAAATGTTTCCCATTTCAAAAATTTTTAGTTGAAGGTTCAGCTGAAAGAAAGGCACTTTAATATCTTCAGCAGTGATTTTTCATGCCAGGTGTACTACATTTAAAAAGCGGATAACTAAAATTAATTTCTCAATATTTCAGAAGTTAGAGTTGTGTCCCAGTTTACATTCAACATTTACAAAGAGCAACAGAGATAGGGTATTTGTAATTAACATGCCACTAAGAATAATATTTTGTCTTATCCAGTTCTCTTTTCAGTATCCCTGCATTGTCCTACAAAACTTATTAAAAAAAAAAAGAAGTAAAAAAAAGTCACCTTGCTTCATAAAATGTCATCTCTGATGCTATCAGTCACTTATTGTGTTAAGCAAGTTGATTTTATGAGCTGGAGAAAACCCATGGCTCATAAACTCAGCAGAGGTGAGTGAGTTATGACAGTTTTTCAAATACGTTAATGAAATTCCTAAAACATCAGTATGGTACATTAGTCTTCATAACATTTAGCTTTATTAAGCACACAGATCAATGAGAAGCTGTCTTGTATACCAATTGTTTAGCTTCTTTAAAATAGCATCAATTTTTAAACTGCTTTTTCCCCTGTAGCTAAGAAGAAACTTTAATGGTCAAATTTCAAATTTTGGATGAATCTGAGAAATTTGTAGGTGTACATTGGAGCTAAGCCAAATATGTTGACTTTAAGAAGTTGTGAATGTGAAAACATTTGTTCACTAATGCTAGTTCTAACATTATCTCCACATATTGTTTATTTACAGGTCTTAACTTTCATTAAATTTGGAAGTGCTCACATGTTTCATAATCGATTTTGGAACTGTTTACACATACTTTTCTACCCTTGTGAAAGTGGAATGTGATGTCATTATACATATTGTCAAGGTACTGGCACTTCTGTGATCATAAAGTAACAAAAAGTTTTCAGAGGTAGAAGAATGATGATTTTCTGTGTGAGATTTGAAATGAATCTGCAGTAAAACACTCAAGAAATTCACCACATTGTAAATAAAATAAACTGCATTTCTATTCTGAAAGTATCAAATGACAATTTGAAATATGAATAATTTTTGTCATAGAAATATTTATGTGGAATACTTGTTGACTATGTCAATAGAGAAAGATTAGGAAACTGTACAACATTTTGCATTTTAATTTGGAGAAATCGTTTAAAAAAAAAAAGTTAAGTCATTTTGCTCATCAGGTAGCAAATCAGTTACTCACTAATGAAGAAAATGCTCGGTTTTTATACTAGCCGTAAACAATAGGCCACACTGTTCTGCACTTTACAACACAAAAAAATACCTCTCAGTTTGATTTTTATGTGCCTTTCTTCTCTTCTTTGCTTTGTTCTTTTTAGTTATTTATTCTGAGTAGAACAAAACCAACAACAGCAACAACAACAATAAGAACTCATAGAAGAAAGAGAGAAAACCACTGGGTATAAACTAAGGGCACGTAAAAATTCTCTGCTTCACATACCCTGATTTAAATTTGTGTTAGTTCATAGAATCTTAGAATTGTAGAGGTTGGAAGGGACCTTCGGAGATCATCTAGTCCAACCCCCCTGCCAAAGCAGGTTCACCTAGAGCAGGTTGGACAGAAATGCATCTCTCCAGAGAAGGACACTCCACAACCTCTCCGGGCAGCCTGTTCTAGTGTTCTGTTACCCTCAAAGTAAAGAAGTTTTTCTGCATGTTCAAACGGAACTTCCTGTGTTCCTGATGATGTCCATTGCCCCTTGTCCTGTCACTGGGCACCACTGAAAAGAGCCTCACCCCACCCTTGTAACACCTGCCCTTTAGATATTTATAAGCATTAATGAGATCCCCTCTCAGTCTTTTCCAAACTAATCAAACCCAGGTCTCTCAGCCTTTCCTCATAAGACAGGTGCTCTATTCCCTTGACCATCTTTGTAGCCCTCCACTGGACCCTCTCCAGCAGTTCCCTGTCCTTCTTGAACCGGGGAGACCAGAACTGGACACAGTACTCCAGATGTGGCCTCACCAGGGCAGAGTAGAGGGGGAGGATGATCTCCCTTGACCTGCTGGCCACGGTCTTTTTAATGCACCCCAATTATTATTTTAAAATTATGAATATGAAATATTTCAGTAAATTTCTGAAATGATAAAAGCTCAGTAGATTAAAAAAAGGACCAAGTGACAAATCTGGTACAATAGCCAGTGGTGGGAAATTGTTGTTTGATGATGCTTTTTCCAAAAAACATTGTGAAAGAAACCAGTATTGGACATTTCATAGTAATTAATAGGGTGAACCAATTCTAACAGTGGATAAAACAAAGACTGATGAATCATAAATAGAGATAATAATAGTAATAATAAGGAGAAACAGTTGAGTCAGAAAAAACATTCTAGATCACTTGGCAATTTCAAAACAAGAATGTTTCAAATTTCAAATAAAATGTTCAAATTCAAAGAAATATATTCAATAGGAATAAATAGACAAATTTGGAAAGAAATGATTATGAAAAAGATTTAAAGATGACTGCACTTTGCCATGAGTACCTATTGCAATGTTGGCAGAAAATAATACTGAAAGAAGTAAACAGGAAAATAATAAGAGAAAAATGGATGATATTACCTCTACTCAGCACAAGAAGACCAATATACAATGTTAGTGTCTATATTTTAAAGATTAAAAATTGTAGAAGGTTCAGAAAAGAGACGTAGTCAAGAGAAGAACAAAATGTCTCCTGGTGGAAGATTTAGAGTACAGACTGTTTCGTTGATCAAAAAGATTAAGTGATTTGATTACAGTCATAAGTACTTACACAGGGGCAAAATGCCCACTGCTAAAGGGCTTCAATCTGGCAGAAAAAGGCCTATCAAGGACCTATGCCTGGCAGCTGAAACCAGACAAATTCCAATTAGAATTTAGGCATATCTTTTTAACATCAAGGGTAATTAATCACTGAAACAAGCTACCAAGGGATGAAGTAGATTTTGCTGTCTGTGGAAACCTTTAAATAAAGAATGGTTGCCTTTCTGGAAGGTATATTTCAGCCAAACACAAGTTATTGTCTACACAAATAAAAGTTATTGAGCTCAGAAGACGTATAACTGGGCAAAGTTTAGAGTTTTGTAATTGAGAAAAGGCCAGGATTGATGATTTAATGGTGCTGTTTGACCTTAATCTGGAAGATTTTGTGGTGGATATCCTTAGCAATTTATGTGTCTCTTGTAATTTGTTTACACACAAAAATACTGGACCAGCAAACTCAGCCTGATACCTAAAAAATCAGTACTTATTTTTCTTATTTTGCATTTGCAGAATAGGTGTTCCATTTGCTGCTATGCAACTTTGTTGTTTTTAGTGGAGTCATGAAGAGATAACAATAGATTTGCAGTTGTTTCATACAGACATATATTTAAAATACATAGATAACCTAAATCTATATGCACTTTAGTAGATTTAAGTTTTAAAAAAATAAAATGATAGAAGACTATTACGCAGATACACAGGGTTAACTTTACTAAAAGTGGATAGCCCCACTTTGAAATCAGCTAATGAAGTCAATGAAACTAATCACAGTTAGGTAGATATATAAAACTTCAAAGGATCAAAGGTTTAGTTTTATCACTGTAATGATTTGACATGACTTTGAATACACAGGGGAAATTAGCATATAGAGTAAAACAATGTCATGTTTAAACCACCACTAACAAATGACAAGTATCTTTAAAGAGGGGGAGGTTAAGTAGAATATAGGTCCAGGCATCAGGTACCTCCCTTGGGACAGAGACAGCTGAGGCCAGTCTGGGATGTGGGGGACAGGCAGGGCAGGGTTGTGGGGTAGCTGGAAGCTGTCCCTGCTGCAGTGTTGCTGGGCTAGGGACTGGTGGCCCACAGGGGCTGAAATGGGATTCTGGGCCGTGAGCAGGGTGGGGGAGATACAAGAGGGCTGGGTAATGACACTCAGGGCTGGTGGTGCCTGCAGGTTCCTAACACTCATTGCTTTCATACGTATGCTCTCTGACCCCACGGAATCCCATTCAAACCAGGGCAAAAAAACTTCTAAGTACACCATCCTTCTTCATGTTACTGGGTCCCTTACCTCACTGAGTAGCAGGTCCAGGTTTTTCTTAACCTTTTTTCATTGGCAACGTACTTAGAGAAACCCTAGTTGTTGCCCTTTGCATTCCTTGCTAATTTCAGCTCCATCTGAGTTTTGGCTTTCCTAACTCCACACCTGCACACTCGGGCAATGTCTCTTTATTCCTACCATCCCCATTTCTGCTTCTCTGTGCTTCATTTTTGCATTTGAGCTCAGTCAGGCAATCACTGTCCAGGCCTTGACGGTGTTCTGCCATACTTGCCTGACTTTCTGCAAGGAATGGATTGCTTTGAACTCTGAGGAGGTTGCTCCTGAAGGTCAACCAGACCTCCTGGGCCCCTTTGCTCTTCAGGACAATTTCACGTGGAACGTTATCAAGCAGATCCCTTAAACCAAAATCTGTTCTCCTGAAGCATGTTCTAATTCCGCTATTCTGCTATTGCTCACTCCGTGCAGGATGTTAAACTCTACCATGCCTACTTCTCTAGCATCCACTACAACCAAGTCTGCTATTAACCTAAACAACTTGGGCCAGCTTTGGGAGCAGTAAGTCTAAGAGTACATATCATTCTGTTGGTTTGTTGATCATGTAAATTAAGAAATTTTCCTTTACATTCTTCAGAAATTGCCTGAGTTGCTTGCACCCAGACTGGTTGCCTTTACAGGTTATATTGACGTGGTTACTTTTCCCCATGAATACCAGGGCCTGCAGTTGTGAAACTTCCTTTGCTGCCTAAACAAGGCTTTATAAACAGACAATATCCCACAGTTAAAGATGAAATCCTAAAATTTAATTCAAGTCAACAAAAATGTTTAATTAAATGTTGGGTGAACACTAGCTTTTTCTAGCAGTGATATATCAGACCAAATAGTAAAAGTTGCTGAAAATTGTAGACTAATGAGATGATACATGCATTGGAGAACTGGTTTTCAAAAATTTGTTACAGTCTAATTGACAATTATTATTTATCTAAAAGAATCTGAGGTTTTGTTCTAAATGCAAATGATAACACACACCCTTGAAAACAGTCAATTAAAAATGTTCCTTAAGGAACATACAAATTAGGAAGATAACAGCAAGAGAAAAATAATGAGGGATTGTAAGAAGACTTTCCACAACACAAAAAAATATTTGACACTCCTGCTCTGAGATATATATTTTTTGAGAAAAGTAAACACACAGTAAGGTCTTTTACAAACACCTTCCAATAATAAAAACAAAATCTTTGAAACTTTACTTCTGTGTTCTGAAAATTATGACATTGATTTTTATTCCTATTGTGAATGTTGCACAGTGATGATAGTTTTTACAACACTTACCTCATTTATGTCCATTTCTTCTGGACTTCCTTTGTGACATTTATTCATTTTATTCATTTACTAACTAATATTTATGGCAATGTGAGAACTACATTTTAATAAGAAACTGTGATTTGGAAGCCTTTCACATATAAGGGCCAATCTTGCAGTAAAAATACCTTATGAAATCCATGGAGATTTCATTTGTGATCCACATGGCAGGGATTGTCTTTCTTGCACCATACAAAGGTACAAGAGAAAGCAGAGGTAATACGACAGACAAAATTACTCCTGAAGGGAAGGGAAAGAATAGAGGTAGCATCCTTCAGAGTAGTCCCAGGGCTGGTTTAAAGATAGATAACTTATCCTGTATCCTTCAAATGTCATTTGATAGATGTCATTGAAGTAGTTTAAGAAATAAAATGTTTCACCATTATATTGGCAAAGAAATATATCAAACTTCTTTGATATTCAAATTGTTATAAGAAATTTCTAAAAACAGAAGTATGACACAAAGAATGCCAAATGCAATTTGAGGTCACTCTTATTAAGTCAAGTCACTAAGGCAAGCAGCTCTGGTACCAGCATGATCTATAGTGGGGTGCTCTAGCAAGGTGCACAGGGAGCATTCCCAAACCAGGGGAACCTCAGGGGGAGCTGGGAGAGCCACTAAGAGCCTGCAGCTCACGTGACAGTGGCTGGCAAGACCTGCCCAGGGCCAGGAGCAACAGCCCCCAAGCTCCACTCCCACACATATAAAAAAAGCCCCTGGGGAGTGCGAGTGACAAGGAGCACCACGAGCAGGGTGGTCAAAGAGGGTGTGGCACATCAGCAAGGGCGTGGCGTGGCGTGGCGTGGCAGTTGGCAGGGCAGTTTATGCAGTAGGACATGCAGGAAGGGAACTTGAGGGTAGGAGGGCTCGACAGAGGGATCTCAACAGGCTGGATCAATGGGCCGAGAGCAATGGGATGAAGATCAACAAGGCCAAGTGCCAGATCCTGAACTTGAGTCACAACAACCCCATGCAGCACTACAGGCTTGGGGAAGAGTGGCTGGAGAGCTGCCT
>KZ506485.1:176242-200740 GCA_002844005.1 Limosa lapponica baueri
GAACAGGCTGCCCAGGGAGGTGGTTGACTAGCCATACCTGGAGGTATTTAAAAGAAGTGTGGATGTGGTGCTTAAGGACATAGTTTAGTGGTGGACTTGGAAGTGCTAGGTTAATGGTCAGATTTGATAATCTTAAAGGTCTTTTCTCACCTAAACAATTCTATGATTCTATATATTTTTAAATACTGAAAAGTGCATACTGAAGTCTTTAGGGATTTCTGAAGCATTCCGTCCAGTTTCTAATTTAAAAGCATAAACACTTTCTACACATCAATAATCCTTTAAGTACAATTGTAGCTTAAATGCTGAACATGATGATAATTCTCTCCATTGGAAAATGGATTCTGAATAGCTTATCTGCTTAAATAGATGTCTTCTAGAAACATCTTTGTAAAAACATCTTTCCAAAACTGGTAAGACTGTTTCAAATAACAAATTCCATCTCCAGTTCTACAAGGAATATGTCATCAGAATGCACACATATCATCAGTCCTCACATTTGGTTTCAAAGCATTTCTCTACTTGTTTTGCAGAAAAGTAGTTCATGTATTAGAAGATGATACACATGCATGTGCATGCATATGCACAGACACAGGTATTTTCTCAGCTGGAATGAAGGCTGCTTTGTAACTATTCCTTACATAGCTTACAAAACACAATGTGTGGCTTTATTTCTAGAAGGATTCTGCGTATAACTTTTCAAATTAAGATTAATTCAATTTATTTTTTTTGTTCAATAATCTATTAGTTTGCATAGCAAATTATGACAGTTATGTTAATGCTGGGAATTGCTTCCATAGCTTTTAATAAATTCAGTTGACTATTGGAGTTATTAGAGGTAAAATGTTCAAACACGGAAATAACTCAACTGAAAAACTATGGAGGCTGGATGAAAAGGTAATTATTATTACGGGTACTACAGGATTGCTAGAGTTCTAATACCACCTCACCATTACAGTAGCTTTAGTACAACATCGTTTATATAACAACGATTTTAAAGAAAGCTGTTAGAACAAGTGTCAGGAGAAGACATGGAAAGATTATAAGATTTAAATTAAATATATTCACAGGATATTTGGAGATTATAGATTTTACGTGCCTAATGAACCCATGACTATTTTTGCTGGTTTTGACTAATGTATGAATGATAAATAGATTGATTCTTACACTTTCCTCGTTAACTCAGAGGTAAGTACATGATGATACTATTCAAAACAGTAAAAACTCGAATTAAGATTTTTTACAGAGATTTAAAAAAAGAATTATTCATTTTTTTAAAATATGGAATGAAAAAAATTAGCTAAAAGTATCTTACTGAAACAATGACATTTCTGAACAAAGAGATCTATTTCTAAGTGACTATTTTTTTCTTGAATAATTTATTTTAGGGCAATATAGGTTTTTGCCAGTGAAATCCCTTTACAAATGTTAATAGTTAAATCCTTGGAGATGCCTATGAAAAAGCATAGGTCAGAAGCCAGTTGATTAATTGTGAATTCTTAAAGAAAGCATCTCAAGTATGTTTGTAATGGATTATATGTTCATCCAGATTCTCTGAACATTAGTCATTATTTCTTAATTGGAGTATTTGGTTTTACAGTGATAGCATTCAGGGAAAACTGAGAACAAATTTATTGTATTTCTGAAGTAATAAAGCTCTTAGCCAATATAGCACCATGACTGAAACAAAGTGCAAAGTAGCTAGTAATTGCTGGCTCTTGGCAATTACTCTCAGAAACAGTCATTCTAAATGACTGAAAAATATTTGAGAAATCCTCATATGTGTATTGTCAGGAGCTGTCTGGGATATCTGATCACAGAAAGTTCAGTTCTTCTGAAAGTGACTGCAAAAGAGTTAAACTTTTCATGCAGTAAGTCAGTTTAAAAGGGAAAAATAAAGTGAGTAACCATGGTCAGTGAAATATTTGGTGTTTTCCACATGTGAAAGGTTGGTTTGTAAAGCTGTGGCCAGAGGTACTTATAACTGGGCCCAGACAGAAAAGTATATAGCATTTGTAAATTTTAGTTTCAGAAACCTGGGAATTAGTGTAAGCAGATAAATCATTCAATGAATCAATGATAGCCAAATGTTGCTAAAAAGAAATATTTTATATGGCATCAAAATGAAATATTTTGGGTATCAAAATGAGGTCAAAACCAAAATGGATTTAATATTTCCATTAGCATTTCATTAAATCTGTATATATATTCAAAAAATGCAACCCCCTTTTTTCAGTAAATTGTCTTCTGACAAAGCAGAAAAGCAAAGACTCACAAATAGTTTTATTTTCAGTTTGCTCAATTAATCATATATTGCTTCAGACAGTCTGAAATGTCTTCTTTTGCAGCTGATAAACAAACACTGAAAATATTTTTTCATGTTTTCTCTGACTGATGATGAAATTAAATTATTCATTTTGACATGCTTTGGGTTCATAGTTCTAAAGTTTGTAAGTGACAAATGTCATGCTGTTACTTGAGCATGTCTGCACATGTAGTATTTGACCAGCTATTATTTTTATGCAATGTATGCTATTTATTTTAAAATATGAGAAAAGCTTTTACAGATGTTGATAAATTTCTGTGAAGGGTTAGATCATATAATTGGGTTGTGCTTCCCCAAAGGCTGGTAACTCTCTTAGCCGTAGAAGGAGGGAAGGACAACAAAGGTCAATGAAACCAAATTTTCTAAGTCCCCTGGAATCCAATTTCATATACAGATCAGTACACAGCAGAGCAGGATTGCCAAAGGGTAGCCTTTCTGTAGCCCAGGAAATATGACATTTTGTCATTACTTATAAAGAGCCTCAGGCTTTAAATTGACTGGGTAGTGCTTTCTCTTGTCCTAAGGTGTTGTTAGCTTGCTTTCCCTGTGATAACAATTGCCTAACAGTCAGGTAGGTATTACCTAAATTTGTTTCAAATTTATTTAGCAGTAACAGTAAGCTGTTCTGCATGAGACGAACTGCTGGTGACACCAGATTTAAATGTGGTGTGGAAGAATGTGGGCACAGGGTGACATTAGAGGTTCCAGATTGTGAAAATAAATCACAGTAGTCAAAAGATGATAAATGCAGGAGTGCACCTGTGTGAGCCAGGTGAAACCAACTCCAGAAAAATTGAAGACCATGGCAGAAGAACCCCTCCAACGTTAACAACATACTTCTTCTGACAAAAACCTCAGGGCACTGATGGGTTGTTATAACACCCCACTTCTTACTAAGAAAGACTGATACTCTCAACCTTGGTCCTCACTGGGACAGTGAAAGGGTGAGCATAACATCAGAAGTAAGGGACACATAGTAGGAAGTTAATATATGTAACTGTTTTTATTGAGTCAGTGTTCTTTCTTAATTTTTACTTTTACTGAGTAAGTTTAACTGTTTTTGGAATTGTAACGGTTTGTAACTATTTCTTGGATTTTTTATTAGGTTGCTGAAACATTAATTTGACATAAATTCTTAACCCCATGTATAATATATATTACCTTTTGTCCTGAATAAGATTTTTTGTGTATGTTTCTTACCTTTATCATGTGAGTGTCTTTCAGATGTCTCCTTCCTAGGACTGCACTGTGATTCTTATGGCTCTCAGACACCAATTTTTGTATATTTCTGAAGCTTGGCCATCTTAATCTCATTGGTTTAAATTGTTATGTGACAGCTGCTATTAAAAAAAAGATGTATTAAGTCAGGCAATAGCCAAATAGGCAGAAGAAAGTTATTGCTACTTTGCACAGGAGGCCACCTTTTTGTAAAAAAGACAGTCTATTTGGAAAGGAAGTGGAACCCAAATTAAAAGTTAATTAGATACTTTTAGTTGAATTATTAAATAAAAGAAGAGCAATGTAGTTTTGTTTTTTCTTCAGGAAATGCAATCTAGTCATAACCAAGATACGCTTTGCTATAAAATCAGTTTAGTGAAATAGGTCTTGCTTTTCATCTGGTATGATTACAGTCCAGTAGTGACTCTTTCTGTATGGAACAGATTAACGTGGGGTTTTTTATTGACTGATAAAAAAAAATAACCAATTTTAATATTAACGTCACAGAGTGAGATGGTTTCTACTTGGTTGTATTCTTAGCTGCTGTAAATCAAGTTGGTTACAGAGCCAATGAGCTATATCACTAGCCTGTAATCTATCTCTCAAATCATTTTGTAAAGATGAATATCTGTAAAATAATGGAAACTTCTTCAAATTATGTCTGAGGAATTGTGAAATTTAGTAGACAACTACTTAATTATGTGGTTTAAGCATAAGTTAAACACAGTTGAGTTCATCAAACAGTTGTTAGTCACTTCTTACTAAAACTGTGCAAACCAAAACAAGTTTTTTAAGTATAGCTTTTATTTAGTGTTCTCCAAATAAAGGCTTTAAAGGCTGTTTATTTTAGTTATATTGTCATAAAGTGTAAATAAGAACAAATTCATTTCCATAGTCTCAGTCATTTTAATTCTGTGGTTTTAACAGTAATATTAGCTTGTTTATACTGGCAAGTAATGTACCAGTTTGTGGCCATGAAAGTAAGTATCCTTATTGCTACACTCAGTAATGCAGTTATTCTGCTCCTAGTTCCCTGCCCATTGTGCTGTGGATTCAGCATTGCTTCAGTCTCCTCCTGGGAAAAGTAGAATTTTTCATTCAAAGGACAATACAAACTCAAGATAAATAACTCCTTGTCCCAGCTAAGTCCAACACTCAGAATTATACAAAGCTGATGAAATACAAAAAGTCCTTACCAGCCACATTATATTCTTCAATTCAGCTATTAAAATCTCAAGATCTTTCAGTCTTTCTTTAAGGCTCTATTTACTTGTATTTTTTTTCTTTACATACAGATTTCTGCATTTCATTTCTTTAAAAATGTAATCGCTATTGTATAGAATTGAGTTGGCATTCATCTTGCCTAACTGTAACTATAACAGTTTAGATTATGCCTAACATAATCTATTTTCATGTCCTTTATATATCAGTGAGAATATTGAATATTTCAAAAGTTACTGTACACAAGCTATCTAAACATACTGTGGGAGTGTTTATCCCTTTCTGTTGTCCATAAGGGGAAGGTAAGGACAGAGTTTTTAGCTTTGTGATTAGTAGAGCTAGATGAGATAAATCCCATCCCTTTCATTTTAACACACATTATCAAATAATGAGTCTTGGAGACATTGTGTGCTGAGTAGAAAACACTCTTCTTAAAAATGTCATTTTTTTCTAAGACAAAATAAAACGTGTCCAGGTGCTATTTAGAAGACATGTAGATGTGGCTCTTAGGGACATGGTTTAGTGGTGGAATTGGCAGTGCTAGGTTAATGATTGGACTTGATGATCTTTTCCAAACTAAATGAGTCTATGAAAACAAAAATCACACAGACGGAGATAATCCTTGTGTCCAAGGGAGGTGTTACAGTGATCCTGACTGGAAAACTATTTTACATGAAAGAGTTAGTGATCTGCATAACAACTAGTTGGCCCAGGCCTGTGCCATCCTTTGCTGTGCTGGATGCACAGCTTGGTCTTCAGGACTTTGCTGTGCTGGGCAAATGTCTGCAGGATAAAATTAGCCAGCTCATTTTAACAGAGGAGCTCTAGGCAGCTCCTGCTTGATACTGGTAATTATACTACCTGTGTTGCCTTGCTGTTACCTAAAAGTTCTCTTTTTGATAGTAGAAATGATGAATAGAGTTTTTTTCTTGGAAGAAAATCCTGTAATAGCTTGAATAACCAAAATGGGGTAGCCCTTTCCACAGATGGTGGAAAGGTCCATGGTATGCGGCCTGTGGACTGGAGACCTATTCAGTGCTGCACATCTCAGGGTTCTCACCATCTGAAGAGATCTAGATTTGTCTATATTATTCTTTCTTTCTTTGCAGTGTTATATCTAATAAATACCATTTTAAATTACATTTTGCAATGTTTGAATGCCTTTCTTCCTGGTATTGTAAAGCCCCAGCACTTCCTGGTGCAAAACAGATGGTCAAATGTTATTTTATAGAAATTGATAGAGAATAAGATACTGTCTAATAATTGTTCAAGAAAGTATTCAAGACATTTTCTTTTCCTAGAAACAGAAAGTGTTTATAATCTGTCTCATCATTGTGCTGTCTGAACACTTTCCAAGTGGTGCATTAAGTAACGTATATATGAAAATTATGACATGTAGTTTGTTCTCCTGTGGAAGAAATTGTGCAGGTCTGCAGTTTAATTTTTTTCCATATGTACAATTTTCTATTAATGTAAAATTGTTATCTTTAGGAAAGGATGCCAATAGAGTGTTCTTTCATATTTCTGGCAGCTTTTTAACTGCCTACAGGGGCTCTTACATTGTTATCTGCACAGGGAAGCATTACCCTTCTGAATAAAAGTTCTGCTGAGTCAAATAGCAATGCTGACTTCTCTGATTGTCTCTGGAGAGACTTAGGTTGTTATTTTAGATAGTGTTTGATCTGTTAATTGAACAAAGAGTATTATATTTGATGTATTTGCAGGACCCTCCGCTGCTGACAAGTGTATTGCAAGGGTTTTCAGGGATCTGATGACTTCAGTCTCAGATGCAGTTAATGGATTTTATTCATACTGCAGGAAACAAATATATATGCAGCCAAATAAATACACATACAACAATTACAAGGACATTGGACACTTGAATCTTCACAGCTACTGGTGAAAATATATATAGGGACACCATGTGAGAGAGAGAAGTGATATTTTCTGTTATACATGCCTGGTCTTTTCGGTGCCTCAGCTATGGAACTTCTTAGGGCAAATGAGTGAAGAAAATAGTAGGAGGTACAGTAATAAGTGAAATGAAGTATAAAATTGCTCAGTACATTGGTTATAAAGGCTTTAATGCTAATCCTATTATTTCTCTGTGCTAGTTGTTAAAAAATTAAGATTTATTTAGTTAATTATCTGAGTTAATACTTGCTTTTGCTAAAATTGAAGACATTAGAGTTTTACTAGCACAAATACTGAGTTTTCTCAGGGCTTTCTGTCTATTCAGTGGGCTGAGGATTTCAGTTGATAATTAGATAACCTCTGTTGAATTTTCAATCTTAATTGCTGAACGAGTCTTGTTTTACCCTGCTTTATAAGTAGATTTTTAGGCAGTGATTATCCCTCAGTGTAAAAGCATAAATTTCTGACCATTTGCATCTTTATTTTCAGGAGGTGCTGTGCCTATTGCTGGAGAGAAATAAAACATAAAGGAATTTATATCATCTTTTCTTAAACCACACAATATTCTCAACCTTCTAGGAAAGTCCACTTTTTCACCTCAAATTTAGAATGAAATAGCAGCTGATATAGAAATATGTACAGTCACCATCTCTAAACGTTTTGCCCAAGGGCATATAGACTCGCATAGTTCTAAATTGGTCAGGGTTAATGCATAGAAGGAAGTCAGAGGCCTGAGCAACTGGAGAAACCAGGTAAACCAGATCTTAGACACTTGCTGAGACCACATGGCAGAGACCTTGAATAAGAATTACAATAAGCCAAAGAGTAACACAAAGAATTTGATTTCACTGAAACAGTGGTAACTTCAAAAAAAGGAAAATTATTGAAGCCAAGCCAGGGAGTGCTCATCTTCAGTACACCTCAGCTCATTCCACCTGAAAACAAGAGATGCTTGAGACTTTTCAGTTACAGAATACTTGAACATATTCCTACAGTAAAAAGCTCATTTAATTTAATTATGAATCAACAAAACCTTCCACCTTACAGCTGTAATGATAGATAAACGTATCACCCATCAAAAACTAAAATGAAACCAAACTGGTTATTTTAATATTAATTGTTCAATTGTAATTATTGTATTAAATTTACAACTGTAACTGTAAATGAAAAATTTTAGTTGTTAAATTCCAATAGATTTTTAAAAATAATTTCTATTTTATGTTTCCTGGTCACATTCAGTTTTCTTTTTCTAAAGAGGCAAAGACTTCATAGTTTTTATTCACTCCCCTCCATAAAATTTTGAGTTTAAAGCCTTCCAGAATTTGTGGGCTCATTCATTAGAGGACAAAATCTAGGCTGATTCACCTCAAACCTGAGGCAGACTTAGGGTCCTTTCACACGTGTATGCTTATTATCAGGTATAATTCAGTTATACTTTTATACAAATGCACACAAAAAAATGCACAGTAGAGATCAATTTTATTAATTGAATTTACAGTCAATGACCCATCCTAGTTTCTAATAATCATAATATTACTGAGTATCACATGCTATCAGATTTTAGTAAAAAATTATGTAGGACAGCTTTTTGTAATGTATATTTAATGTAATTATTAAAAGAAGAAGATACTGCCTTGAAACAGTGAAATAATTAGATTCATTCTGAGGAGCCAGTTAGACTTCTTTCTAGTATAACTTTTGAGGAGTTGATAGCAACCGGTAAAAAGGCAGAATAGTATTTTCTTATTGCTATTATCTCTAAATTGTTAAATTGCTGCTGAATAGAGTAAAAGATACAAGCTCTGAAGCTCAGTGTTTTGAAGTAGACTTTTATGCAGTGCTGAAACTAGGACACTAAAATTAACAAGGCAACTGTTCCTATCCACAAACTTTAGGGGAAGATTTGGTATTTGTTTATTTGCAGGTGATAAAAGTTGATAAACTTTTGAATAGCTTTATTCAGGACAATTATTAACAGTGGAAAACAGTGTGTGTATATACAGAAGAGATATGCAATTATCTTTCAGTCAGTATTTAAATTTCCTGATGTTTTGTTTTGAATATCTGGAAATGCTGTTGCTGGTTGAACCAAGCCAGCAATTAAGCATCCACCACCTGCTTGCTCAGTCAGCCCCCACCCTCAGGAGGATGCTGGAGAGAACTGGAAGAACAAAAGTGAGAAAAAACTCATAGGTCAAGATAAATTCAGTTTAATAAATGAAGAGGAGGAAAAAAGGGAAAACTGAAAAAAACAACTGCCTCCCATGAGGAGACCAAAGCCTGGGGAATCTGAGCCAAGGATAACTTGGAAAGGCTCTTGCTTTCCCCTCTCCCCTGGCCAAGTTTTTATTGCTGAGCATGGTGTCCTATGGTACGGAACATCCTTTTGGTCAATTGGGGTCATCTGTCAGCTGTCCCAGCTGTCCCCCTCCCAGCAACTTGCCTATGCCCAGTCTATTTGCTGGGGGGTGGACTGGGAAACGGAGAAGGCCTTGTTGTTGTGCAGTGGTCAGCAATAGCTAAAACACTGGTCTGTTATCAACACTGCTTCAGTCACAAACCCAAAAGGCAGACCCATATGGGCTGCTTATGAAGAAAATGGACTATCTCTCAGCTGCACCTCATGCAAATTCTCATGTTAAATAACTCAGTGGGAGAAGCTTGACATCACATGAGAGTGGAATAAAATGAAGGAATACCGGTGAGATTGGTTGATAAAGGGCAGATAATAGAAGAGGTGTTAAAGAATTTTCAAAAAAAACAGGTAAAATAATGAAGTAAAAGTTACTGTTCAGAGGATTTTTTTTTAAATTGTAAATATCATAGAATTGAATTGATTAATGAAATTAATAGAATTATGTTTATTCAGAGCACAGGAAATATAGTAAAGACTGTTAGTCTCATCAGACAAAGTGCCCATAGGAAAACAGAAAAAAATATAATCCACAATGCTTAGCTGGTGTTTATTAAGAATCAAAAGGCTGTATTTGACTTCCTGCACAGTTTAGTTCAGACTGAATCTTCTGAGGAGTTTCTACTTAATTACATTTTTCAAGCCATCTATTCGTTTACCTAAATAAATATGTATCTGTGTATCACATTAATCATTGACAAAGCAACATTTAGAAGGACCTGAAAGATGTTGCTGTCCTTGCACCACTGTTTTCTTACACAAGTAACTATAGAATCAGTAGATGATATCAATTTAACATAGCTTTAAAGTCAGATATCACAATGCAACCTAATTACCTTATGGTCCTTTTACAGAGAGAAATAAACATTTCCTGAGGGTGACTGGTCTCATCTTAGTTGCATCCCTCAGGACACATCAAATGAACTGCTCCCTGGAGGCAGAGGCATTAGCTGTTCTTCACTCTGCTGTTTTCTAGGTGATGTGACTCGCAGTAAGATTCAAAACTGTTTGTGTTTGCTGTTCACACAAGTTGTAGCCCATCCTACTTCATATACAAATTCGTATGTCAATCCTATAGTTAACTTCAATACCAAAATTGATCAAAGATAATTAGATCATACACTTGCTGTTTGGAAATCAGCATAGCTCTATTGCCTCTTAAGGGAGCTAGGTTGACTAAATTAAATATAGCTAACTAAGTTTTGCAGATACAAAATTATGTGAAATAATTTGTATCCCATGCTTTTAAAATCAGAAGGATTAATATGGCGCTTGTCATTTGGGAGCTTCACTGAACAGCTATTACATAACCTATTTTCAGGAAACTATGACTGCATAAAAGAATAACTGTAAAAAAATTAAATTCAAACGTATTCTCCTTTGTTGCATATTCCACGTATTTTTTATCTTATTCATGTAGCAGTTAATTTCCCATTGAAGACTGACAGTTATGCCAAACTAAGGAAAATTATCAGTTACTTTCCTACTATAAAGTTCTCTGAAAGGCCAAACAAGCGTCTTTTTTAAGGTTTGTGTGGGGAATAATGATAATAGATAGAATTTGCCTGTTTCTTCAAGAACAGCTACAGGAAATAATTTTCCAGAGTCTAGTCAGCAGTTTTCATTAACAACTGCAAGAATTTTTTTATTTCTTTACTTTTCAAGTTTCAGCTTAAACATTAAAAATGACAAAACCAAAACACCAAAAAAATGTTCACCCTAAGAAAATACAGAGTTCTGTTGTAAAAAAAGAGTAGTTTTTCCTTGAGCTCAGTAATCTGGCACTGCGTGTACTACTTGTACTGGCACATTCACAAATATTTACAGCCTTTTCAAAATATTTTTTTAAAGTTCAGGACCAAGAAATTTGTGTGTCATATGATGTCACAAAAAACCCACAATGATTCTAAAATGATCATGTTGCATTTGAGTATTCTGATTCCAGAAGAGACTGATGAACTTAAAAAGGGTTGCTGGTTTTACAAGTTCTCAACTGACTTACTATTTAAGTTGGGAATTGAGTTATGTAAACATGAATTAAAACATTGTGCAATTTTATTTTCTCTCTTTTGCAGGCTTAAAAATTAAATCTGTACAAGGAATGGCTTCATTAAAATTATAAAAGACCCCATAAGCTCAAGGTAATTACAGTATGCAGTATCCTGGTTATGTGTATTTTATTTCATTGTAGTATAATATAATTATGTTATATTTATATACAGAATATTTTATTATGCAATGAAATTAATATGTAAATATAGATACTTTCTGTGAGTGATACAAAAGTATCACTCACAGATTGTAAATATAAGTTAGATAATGTAAAACTGTTGAATGTTTTAATGGAAAAAAAATCTTTCAGAAATAATAGTTATATGTCAGTTTTGCCAATAATGTTCATTAGGTATTGGATTCTAGCAAAAATAGTTATCTATAAATGAAAATAATTTTGAAGATTTGATCACAGGCATGAAAATGCAAACAAGAACATTTTAAAGTCACTTTTGAAGGTGAAAGTTTGATTTTTAATCTTTCTTTCTTCTTCTCTCTCCCCCTTTTTTTTTTGTCTCACTCCCAGTAGAATTGAGGAGAGAAATTATTTCTTTTCCATGGTGACTTCCTTGGAAAGCATTATTACTCAGTGATGTACACCTACAGTATATGACTGTCTAAGTGAAGGGCTTTCCATCACAGTGTTCTTTCCTTGAACAGTGACTACCATAGAGTATTATTGATTTGCTTGGTGTATGATGATTCAGAGGTTAGACAGCTCAGAGTACAGCTGTTTTAGAACTTTTATGTCAAAAAAACTCAAACATGATTCTGTAGATGACAAACCTCAGGCATTTTCTGCCCTCTAGTGAAATTATACTGTTTAGGTTTTGTATTTTTTTGTACATAAATTATTTTTTGACCCCAAACCAAAGAAGTGCAAATCAATAAAAAAGAAGTAATTTTACAATTGTTACAAGTAATGTAAAAACTTCTTTCCAGAAGATATTTGTCAAAAATAATGTTAACACAGGTAGTTGTCTTGTTTTCCAGGCTTTAAGCAAATTTAAAAATATAACATCAAAAAAATATAGCTTCCAGCCTTAATTTTTTTTTATATAGCTCAGTGTTCACTAACCAAAGCCAAATATTTACAGCATTTCAGCATGAACTGTCATTTCCCTTTTGCATTTTTGTAGAAGCATTGCAGACAAAACTAGTACTTGAAATGGAGAGAGATTTATTCATCAACATACTCACCTAGGATAGGGGGGAACCCAAAAGTCAACACAGATCTTTCTGATTCAGAGAAGAGGCTTGTTTCACACCATTTGGTAAATTTTGTGTAGGCTGCCACCCGGACTTTGCAGGAGTGGCGCTGAATCAGGCACAGCTGCCACCTATATGGTAACTTTAAACTCCTGCTAAGCTCCCATCTGGTCTCAAATCTCTCTTCCAAATCATGTAAAACAGAGACATAGGTCAGTGTCTTCCATAAGCCAGGCGAGTGCTCTAACCCTTGAGCTATTAACTGTTACTGTTTTCCAAAGTGCCTTTTTCATTTTGATGTAGTGCAAACCTAAAATTTTTAATGTAATAGTTTTCTTTTTGAAAATACTGAAATAGTGATGTAGACTTTAAAATTAAGTGAAAGCAAAATATTCAAGACTTCAGGTTTGGAATGCTTGTTCTTATCTTTCAAAAACTGCTTAACACCATGATTATTAAAGCCTTTGTTTTTGCAATAGCATTTGCTGTGACTGGGTCACAGAATTATAATTATACTGGAAGAGAGAGGAAAATACATAAAGCTGATAAATCTCTATAAGACTTTACAGGGTAAACAGCTGAGGTCCATAAAACTTCAATTCAAAAAGGTCAGAGAGACAGAGAGAGCAATTCAGAGCCACACAAATCACTAGTCCTTCCCATCATGCTCCACGTCCTAGAAGCAAGTGATTAATATGAATCTGAGCCTTTCTCTTACACTGAGAAACAATAATAACCTATTCGCCTCCTTTCATTAATATTGTAGGGGTGCTGATTTTGATCCCAGGGTAAGCTGTAAAAGTGTAGTGAGGACAGATGAGAGTACCCTCATCGTACCATTGCAGGATCACTCGTAACAGATAGACAGATGTCTGATGACTTGAAAAGGGAGCAGGATGGAAAACAGCTGTAACAAGACATCAGTCAGAGGATCCATGCTCCAGAAGAGAAAAACAAAGTCTAGTTGACTGTGGGGGGAAGGTCTATGGCACAATTCAGAAGGTTCAAGGGTGGCAAATTTTCTCTCCCTCGTCAGTAATCCTGAGATGAGCTTTCTGTTCTGTGTCATATACTACAGAACCTGTCTCACAATATTTCTGATGTTCAGTCATCACAGCTATCAAACACAAATAAAAGTAAACAAGAAGATCAGTACCACATAAAACTCAATAGACCTTCCCAAATCTAATAAATACTCTCTCAGAAATCTAATTTTCATTGCCACTCATGTTGTCAGTAAAGGGCCATTGGATCATACCAGTCCCTTGTATGGGGAATCAGAAATCTCTGTCAGGTTACAATAAAATGCCTGGACTTTCATACTGTCCTCATCAAGCAATCTGAATGCAGTAAGTAAAATAATTTTTCTTTAAGTATTTTTAAATCACTATTGCAATATTAAACTGTTAGAAGTATTTAGTAAAATTCCCATGAGCATACACCTCAGTGAAAAATGGTAAAGACCTCAAAGTAATAGTGTAATGTATTTATGGATTGTGGAGCTGACTTCAGGTTGTTAGAAGCCGGTAACAGCTAATGTATTTTTACAAGCTATGTTCTTAGATTTCTTTGCAAAATATGCTAAGGGGTTTTTGTTTTTGTTTTGGTTTTTTTGCCTTCTGCTTCTTCTTGAATGATTTCTTGTTTGTTTTTTTTTAAGAGAAAGCAAAAGAAAGCCAACTGTAAAGCAGCAGATAATTCTTGTCAGTTCTTTTAAGATTATATGAACGTGTTTGCTTTATAGTACGTAGTTTTCTTTTGCAGTTGCACTTGCCCCTATTGTATACATTCTCAGAAGAGCAGGCTCCCTCAATTATTAACTCACTGACTGTGAGCCGTCTGAATAAAATGCATCTTTCCCTAAGCAGTGCCTATGCAATAAGGATTTATTTGTACCACAAAAGCCTTGGTGACTTCTAAGTACTTAGGTCAACAAATGCTTTGAAATTGTATGTTTTTGTTCACTCTAGACTTTCTCTTTATTCACCAAAAAAAAATAAAAATCCAATCAGAATTAAAAGCTTAAGGGGAGAGATAAGGAGATGGAAAAACAAGGAAGTCAAATCTTTATTTTTTTTTATCTCTACTTTGGAGTGGACTTCTCTGATTGCCCTTTGCATTTTCTCTTGCCAGACATTACAGCAGGGACTTGCTTCCTCACTGCGTACTACCAGTGAAATATGGTTATCTGTTAGCTTTGAACAACATAAAGAAAAATATCTAAGTACAAATAAAATGATGCTGGAAGAAAGAAGAGAACATAAAAGGGACCTAAGGTGCAAAACCCACTCATTATTCAAAGAGCTTATTACTCCTGATATTACTGCTGGTTTAAAATGTATTATTTTACTTCACAGTACCTGTTCTATTTCTGCAGCATATGCATCAGCCTTCAGTCCTTTAACGGAATATTTTCATTTCTATCTCAGCAAGAATTAATTCCTCTCATGTGCAACATCATCTTAAACGCAGAGTGAATACTGCTAACCAGTGGGAATGTATCAATTTTATATTTAATCTGTAACCGAAGATTAATGAAACAGTGTCCATTCATTTCAAGTAATAAAGTAAAAATGCTACATTCAGATAAAGAACCAGTGCGGACGGGAACATCTCTCAAACCACTGTGGAACTGACTCTTCACTTCACTGCATAGTTAAGTGCATAAATTTGAGTTGGGAACAAGAGAAAGACTGAGCTTTAGTGTCTCCTCTCCAGAGATTCTGCCTTTATCTACTTCCCAGTCCTTTGCTTCCTAACCTTAGCACTTAATCTTTACCTCCCCATCTCGGTCTTTCCCTTCATAGTCCATAATAGATTATGTTTCCTGACACCTGATCATTGCAGAAATACTTCAAATAAATTAAAATCCCTATTGCCACTTTGAGTACAGTCTACTGCCCTGACTCTGAAACCTTCATGCCAAAACAGATTGAGACTGGATTAACCCTTACTTACTCACTCTCTCAGCAAGACAGTAGTAACCAAACCACAAGAAAGATTTTTTTTTCAAGGGAATTAAGATCCTTAATTCTGAAAATTATATTGATAAGCTTTCACTTTATGTTGTTTTATGTGTATAATATGTAGACATCAACTATCTGCTATTTGTAAATTTGCGAGATATAAGGTACCAAAATTTAGAGCTATTAAAAAGTACGTATGTACAGATATTTGTTTGAGTTTTGAAGTATTTGCTTGAGTTGACTGCTTGGGAATAGTCCTAGATTATCCTGTTGCATCATCAAATCCTGCCAGTCTACAACTAAAATGCATTTCTCTTAGTATTTAATACAGGATACATAGAAATACGCAAAGATAGGACCTTCTCATATGTAAGTAGGAATATTTGTTTTCAAGTTACCTTTTCCTTCAGTACCTTTAAAAGTTTTGTGAGCTATTATTACAGATTCGTATTAAAAATTAAAATTCACTTATACTGTCTAGTTGCAATGTCTATGTGACACTCCTTGAAGGATATTTTCTGATGGCTTAGATTTCTATTAATAAAAAATATAAAAATATCCATACAAAGACAAAGCAAGATGGCTATGGCCATTCCACCTCTGCTTGAATGAAATGGAAATATAGTAATAGTCCTGCAGACGCCTAGAGGATGGCTCCTTGTGGCACTGTGGTCTCTTCTAAAGGAAGAGAAATTGCTTTAGCAGGGCAGGGTATTGGGATATGCAGCTTGCATACAGGGCAGTGGCCAAGGTGAGAAACAAGGGTCACAAATGTGCTTTCAGCCCCTGCAGCAGTTCCAGCTGAATTACCAGTTTAGATGATAAATTCAAAATGGCAGACTTCATATAGCAAAGTTTTATGTCACTTATGATACAGATTACTCAGATTTAAAGTGACAATACAAGATTCAGGAGATAATAAAACTGACAACACACATTACTGAAACACACTGAAAGCACCTACTTTAGTGACTTATTTCTCTTCTATAAAATCAATGGGCAAACTCCCACTGAACTAAAGAGCAGAAAGAGCCCTTAATGCTTTAAGTTAAATGTTACTTAGGATAGGGAAATAGAGTGATAAAGTGGCTTTCACACTTCTTCCCCCACAACCAAATTCTGTATCGCTCCATTCATCATGCCAGAAAAACAGCTTAGAGAAATAACTATTTTGATCAAAGCTAAAAAAAGCACAGTGATTTAAGTAGCCTGATAAATATCTACTTTTTGGGGGGAAGAAAAGAAAAAAAAATAAATAGTTGTTATGCACGACTCAAATGATTCTCAAAATTGGAGAAGTGATTCAAAATAATTCTGGACCATTACAATTAAATGACTGACTGGCTTTGTTAAATGAGCTTTTGCTCTTACTTTCATTCTTATGGAACAAGTCAAATAATTAAATTCATAATTAAATTCATATTTCCTTCAAAGGATAGCCATTCTTAGTACTGACATTTCTTCTGACTGTTTCAGAGACAATAAATAAATAAAAAAAAATCCCTCCCCCTTTCTGCTCTATATTTAACCTTTTTATTTCACAGGTGAGGTATTATGCTGATGTACCATGGGGAAAACAAGTTCAGTGTAAGTGGCTGCAAGATTATATGATATTTTTGCCAACTCTGATCATACAGAAACTTAAGCAAACTATCATCAATTTCTACTTAAATTAAAAAGAAATTAAAACAAAAAACAAATTAACAGTTCATTTCAATTCTATTTGCTGCCTTTTTTTTCTGAAGAAAGATTTAAAGAAGGCAAAATTAATGAATGTAATTATTTAAATTTTGAAGTTTAGCTTAAATATATTTGATGTTCAAGTCCAGAAACTAGCATTTGTTTTGAAGTTCAGAGAAAGGACATGAACCTCTACAGATTTAATTCAAATTTTACACATCACTGACTTTTTCAGATGCTTTTTCCTAAACTTCAGTGACACTTTTGTCACATTTTCACATACCAAACTCCCTGTGGATTATCATTCTACAGAGATTTATTTATTTTGCAGTTGAATAGCAAAAGAGATAAATACAGCTGGAAAAAATTACAATGGGGAATGTTATTGCATAAGAGATTGAGTAAGTATGTAGTTATATGCCTGCACATGTTTGTCAGCTTTGAACTAACAAAATATTTAGGAACAGTAACTCACTTGGCCTTCCTGTGCCTTTATACAAAGAAAAAGTGATTAGAATGGCACTAAAAAAGGAAGAATGCTAGTTGCTTTTTCTAAAGAAGATTTGGATACTAAATGTTTTCTCACTGCAGCTCTGAGAAAGCAGGAATAGTAAACATTTGAATGAGATGTGAAAGCTGGGTTTAAAGGAGTGTCGGGAAAATAACGATTTCTAAGTAGGAGGGATAACAAGTTAAGGAAGCTACAGAGGAACTAGATGAATCAGTACCAGCTGTGTGCACCATAATGTTTTTCATTTTTAACTGAAGCATGTAAAACCACATTGTTTAGATAGGGAAAAAAAAAAAAAAAAGATGGATCATTATAATATTTTTCCCTTTTCTACATTCATCAGTATAGTCAACAGAAGAGAACACTTCACTAAATACCACATTTGTCAGAAATAGGCTGATGAATTAGCCATAGTCTTAATCCCCATTTGTAAATTTATGTAATTTATAAGACTATACAGTATTAACTCTCAAAAACCAGAATCTCAGGCCTGCAGGATGACACAGGTTTGATATTAAAAGGTGTCTGACTGCTGCATCTTTGTCCCTGCTCATCTTTTCTGTTCAGCAATTTTAATGGGTTTGTATATTGTAATAAATTACAGATGGGCTCCTTTTTCTCCCTGGGAAAGTCTTGTCTTGATTATTTCTGAAGGTGAGTCAGGATCTTCTCTCTGATACACTTTTTTCATCCCCGAAGCCTGCAAGTCTGTAACAAATTCCCTGTTCTACCATTTAATACAAAACTTCTCCCACTTGAGCATGTTGTTTTGATCCTAGAGAAGTGCAATTTCTACCAACCCTGACTCAATAAAAGGCAGTGAAGGCCAGACACCCAGGCAGGCTTCTTCCCTAACCATCTTCTTCTTTCTTATGAATTATACAATGTACAATATGTGTACATGCAACTATGTATACAAATGTTATGACCTACAAAATAATAAACACTTTGGATGGGTTCTTTAAGATGAATTTTCAAAATAGAAAAATTTGAAATTTAGACATTTGGAAGTAAAATATCTTCAACTTCTCTCTAATGCTATAAGGGCTAGCAATGTACAGTTATTTTATATGAAAGTTGAGTTCCTCACAGAGTACTAAAAAAATCCGGATTTATTACAGAAAAAAATGTCAAATTTAGTAAGCCTTCTGGAAAAAAAAAATCATTAAGGTTGTCAAGACATATGTTGGTACTGCAAAGTGCTGTGAAGAGATTTGAACTACCTGTAAATTTCTGCAGAACAATTAAGTTTACTTACCCAGAGATCTTTGTTGCCATATCTGGCAACACTGGTTTTGGTAGTGAATCTAGCAGATTAGAAGGTTAGACCAGGTAACAATTTATTTAATTAATGTGACTACATTGGAGACCCTAATTTTTCTTTCTACCACAAGTTAAATTCTTGAGGCAGAGCTGCTGATTATGTGACCTTCATAGTCCAAAAAAGGACCAGTCTTAATATCCTCCAAGGACTTGAGTTTTAAAAAAACTATTTTTGAGGCTTCAATTTTTGTAGGGGTGATGGAAGGCATGAACATAGTGCTAACATAGTGCTTTTATTTAGAGTAATTTTCCTTTAAAGACTGACTTTCTCTGTGTTGTTGAGTTCAGGACAGCTGCCTTAGTGCAGAGCAGGCTGACCTCCACCTTCACTTGCAAGTGTAAATGGCTGTGATTTTTTCAGTCTGACAGTGTTGCTTAAGGCTAGTTACTATTGGCATAGGCAACAGTTAATCTCCAGAGTGTTTCTGGAAGGCCAGAGAAAGTGAAAAAGGTTCCTCTTACGTTGATCTGATATCAGACTCTTCCACTTGCAGCCCATGCAAGACAAGCCCAGACCCCTGGTAAGTGACCACTTTCTGTGTGTTGAAAGCTAGGCCAAGAGATATGGTTTCTTCAGCAAGTGTCTTGAGCAGCATTCAAAGAACCACAAAGGAGAGAATCTGTTTTTCTTTCCCTGGTTGTTGCAAGATCCGTTAGCTTTTTCTTTCCTGAAAAAAAATAATAAAATAAAAACTGTATAATGAAGATATGGAGTTCAAAATGTGGATAAAATATGTAACATTTGACAATGTGCCCTGTTTCTTGAAAAAAAAAAAAGCAAACCACTCTCTCCGTTCACCATAATCACTTTTGTCATTATGGGCCTGGCAAAAGGAAAAGGCATTTAGTGCCTGTGCCAAATAGGAGGGACATGGGGGAAGAAGGCCATAGGACATAACATTATGTCTCATTTCTGGAGTCTGAGGAGGACAGCACACACTCCTTGTCTATGCAGGAGCACTTTAGTTAAAAACAGATGATCTTACAGAAAAAAAAACAACCACAAACAACCCAATATATTTACAACTTTGCTTCTATGTGTTCTAGAGGCATAGTTAAACCTTAGAGAAAGAGCAGGAAAAGACTGACATGAAAGGTATGAAACTGAATCCAGTTAATAACCTCACAATTATCAACTTTCCCTATACTGCTAATGTAGATGGGGCATGCCAGTGAGAAATGACATGTTTCAGGGAAGGTCTACATCTTATAAAATGATGGAGTAGGATTGCAAAATGCCTACAGTAAATGCTGGGTAAGCATGAGGCAGGAAATGCAGGAATCTGCTGCCAAGGTTCATGTCCAGGGATGTAGAGGGAGAGGTGGAAAACCTGAGGCATTCCCTTGCAGCAGCTCAGACAAAATGGTCTATGGGACTATTCACATAAGTAAAGGCTCCATAAACGTGGACAGGAGTTCTAAAATCTGCTCAATTAAAGTAATCACAGCAGAAGGAAATATCTCTGGAAATAATGTTATCTGCTATGTCTGAATTTGATTTCCTGTAAACAGTACCGTAACTTGGACAAAAGGGTCTTAAGGTATTTTTCTTCCTATGGCCAACAAACTTTCTACAAACAAAGACAAAATACACTAACTATTGCCACACAGAAGCATGTAAGTCCAAGTTCCCCAAAGGCACAGTCTGTTTCCCGAAAATGTGACGAGTACCATGGAAACAGTAGAAGTTACTACAAGATGCATGAGCATTGATGTTTAATGAACTTGAGCTTTGTTTTTACTTAAATACAGAGCCTTTATACCATAATATTTTCTTCGATTTATCCTTAGCTTTTTCTCTCTGTCCAATTCTGTCACTGCTCTATTTTGTTTTCTCTCCAGGGGACATTTAGTCTCATCAGACCATCATTAATTAGAGTTTGTTTGTGGCATCAGCTGTCACTCATTATGAGGTTCTAAGCTCCTGATAAAAGCATTTTTCCTTTCTCCCTTCACAGCCTTTCTTTTAAATCCTTAGTGTGCAATCCATGCCTTTTTTCTTGCTAAGGAAATAAGGCAGTTGTGAAAAAAAAGTTATTCTTTTTTCTCTAATCTGTATTTTTTTAAAAGAATACACTGTCAATCCTTCTTTACATAATGAAGCCTATTGTTGCCAAGGTACTGTTTCTTACAAAAGCAGATGCAGATTTTAAGATACGTGTTATTTCATAGTTGTGAAGCCAGAGACAGGATTAAGAACACTCATGGCACAAGAATCAGTGGTAAATATTGTGGTCAGTTGGGATAATTTTCTTACTAGCAGCTGGTGTAGTGCTAAGTTTTGGTTCTGGGATGGGAATAGTGTGATAGTGTATTGATGATTTTGATTGTTTCTAAGCAGTCAAGGTCTTTTCTGCTTCTCTTACCGCCCCTTCAGTGTGGACTGGGAGTGCACAAAAACTTGGGAGGAGACACGGCCAGGACAACTAACCCCAGCTGACCAAAGAAATATTCCATGCTATATGATGTCATGCTCAGCAATATAAAAGCTGCAGTAAGAAGAAGGAAGGGGAGGGACATTTGGAGTTATGGAGTTTGTCTTCCTAAGGAACTATTCTGTATGATGGAGTCCTACTTTCCTGGAGGTGGCTGAACACCTGCCTGCCAACGTGAAGCAGAGAATGAATTCCTTGTTTTGCTCTGCTTACATGCGCGGCTTTTCCTTTACCTATTAAGCTGTCTTTATCTCAACCCACAAATTTTTCTTCACTTTTACTCTTTTGATTCTCTCCCCCATCCAGCTGCGGAGGGTGAGTAAACAGCTGTGTGGTTCTAGTTGCTGGCTGGGGTAAAGCCACAACAGTCTTTTTTGGTGCCTAACATGGGGCATGAAGGGTTTAAGATAATGACAGGTTTGATTGGAATGTGTTAGATCAAATTTATAGCTGTCATTGCTGTTTAGCTATTAATTGGCAGGCTTCTGTGCTTGCCATGGGGCTTGCTTGACTTACTGTAAATTAGAGAGTTGTGCTTGTTAGTAGCTGCTTCTCGCTTTTGCTGCTTGTTGCTTATCATCTTACTCTGCTGTGCCTCAGAACATTTTGGTAACAGCAATGCTGATGCACCTGGGCTGGCCAATGGCCAGGACTGCTGTTTTCTGCACTGCTGATAAGCTGGAGAGGCTGGAATTCCAGTGTGAACTTGAATCGAAACAACTCTGCAGACACTAAGGTCAGTGAAGAAGGAGGGGGAGGAGGTGCTTTAGGTGCCAGAGCAGATTCCCCTGCAGCCCATGCTGAAGACCATGGTGAAGCAGGCTGTCCCCCTGCAGCTCATGGAGATTAACAGTGGATGCCCAAAGGACTGACTGGATCCTGTGGAAGGGACCCATGATGGAGCAGTTTGTGAAGAACTGCAGCCTGTGTGTGGGATCCCATGATGGAGCAGGGGAAGAGCATGAGGAATCCTCCCCCTGAGAAAGAAGGAGCAGCAGAAAAGCGATAAACTGACTTCAACTCCCTTTCTTTTTATTTTTTTTTGCCATGATTGGAAAGGACTTCTGAGATCACTGAGTCCAACCATACACACACAAAAAAAACCAACCTACAATCTTGGCCACTAGAGCATGCCACTAGAGCATGCTCCGAAGTGCCACATCTACACGTTTCTTAAATACCTCCAGGGATGGTGACTCCACCACCTCCCTGGGCAGGCCGTTCCAGTGCCTGACCACCCTCTCAGTAAAGTAATTCTTCCTAATATCTAATCTAAACCTCCCCTGCCCCAACTTCAGACCATTTCCTCTAGTCCTGTCATTATTCACTTGGGAGAAGAGGCCAACACCCACTTCTTTACAACCTCCTTTCAGGTAGTTGTAGAGGGCAATGAGGTCTCCCCTCAGCCTCCTCTTCTCCAAACTAAACATGCCCAGTTCCCTCAGCCTCTCCTCATAGGACTTGTTCTCCAGACCCCTCACCAGCTTCGTAGCCCTCCTCTGGACACGCTCCAGCACTTCAATGTCCTTCTTGTAGTGAGGGGCCCAGAACTGAACACAGTACTCAAGGTGAGGCCTCACCAGTGCCGAGTACAGAGGCATGATGACTTCCCTACTCCTGCTGGCCACACTGTTCCTGATACAGGCCAGGATGCTGTTGGCCTTCTTGGCCATCTGGGCATACTGCTGGCTCATGTTTAGCTGGCTGTCCACCAACACCCCCAGGTCCTTTTCTGCTGGGCAGCTTTCAAGCCACTTCCCCAAGCCTGTAGTGTTGCCCAGGGTTGTTGTGACTGAAATGCAGGACCCGGCACCTGGCTTTATTGAATCTCATACAATTGGCTTTGGCCCACGATCCAACCTGTCCAGGTCATTCTTTGTCCCCCTCTGCTGCTCAGGGGAGAGAGGCAGAGAAGTTTGGAGTAAAGTTAGACTATAGCAGAAACCCCTTGTTGCTAGACAGGCTAGGTGCAAGGGGACAAGTTCATTCCAATGTTAAATCCTAGAATGTGGCTCAAAAGGAGCCAGGGATGGAGACTGTAATGGTTATACCTTTAAATTGTTGTGAGCCATGATCTGAGTTGCATGTTATAGGGATTTCTATAGCAGGAATCAACTGAACCAAAGGAGAACAAACCTTACAAGAAGCAGTGTCAATGCATCAGTCACCTGACCTGAACTGGCTTTGGTGCCTAGTAACTCCACACAACACACCATCTCTCTTGTCCTGGGTGACTGCCATGGCAGATGGAGCCCAGTGTGATGGAGTGGATGAATTTAATGGACACATTATGGACCTTTATGGACATTTTACAAACATTCCACAGGAGTGGTCTATGGACTAGGAGAATGATGTCTGTATATTGCATCAAAGGATGAGAAGGGGGATGTTGGTTAATGAGGTTGTATTGGATAGTCTGGGACCTGCGCATGATGTAAATTGTATGGAAAAAGGGGTGGAGAATGTCATGGTTTCAGCAACTTTCTTACTAGCGGGTGGTATAGCGATATATTTTGGATTTGGGATAGGAATAGTGTGATAGTGTACTGGTGGTTTTGATTGTTGCTAAGCAGTCGAGGTCTTTTCTGCTCCTCATACCACTCTGCCAGTGACTAGGCTTGGGGAGAGGCACAAGAAGTTAGGAGGAGACACAGCCAGGACAACTGACTCCAACTGACCAAAGGGGTATTCCATAATATACGTTGCAATGTTCAGTATATAAAGCCGGGGGAAGAAGAAGGAAGAGGCATGAAGGAAGGAAGAGGAAGAGTCACAGAGTTTGTCTTCCCAAGTAACCATTATGCGTGATGGAGCCCTGCTTTTCTGGAGGTGACTGAACACCTGCCTGCCAATGGGAAGAAGTGAATGAATTCCTTTTTTCGCTTTGCTTGTGAGCACAGTTTTTGCCTTACCTATTTAACTGTCTTTATCTCAACCCACAAGTTTTTCCTCACTTTTACTCTTCTGATTCCCCCTCAATCATAACTGGAGGGGGAGCGAGCAAGCAGATGTGTGGTTCTAATTGCTGGCTGGGGTTAAAACATGACACTAAACCAGCAGTAAAGCCAGCAGCATATTTTTTTTCCTAGGTAATACTGGGTGAAACAGACCATGGGTAAGCTGAAAGTCCCCTTCTTACAAATAATATATAGACATTTTCTATATATATTTTTCAATTGGTGCTTTTTTTTTTCTGCCTAAAGAAAACTGAAATCCCCTTAAAATAAAAA
>KZ506485.1:205899-217437 GCA_002844005.1 Limosa lapponica baueri
TTAGGAATATCTTGGAAAAATGAAACAAAAAACCAAATCAAAACAAAAATATTTTCAAGCATACAAGCCTTCTTCAGCACTTTTTCTGTCCCTCAGAATTAATCAACCAAACTTTTAAGTGCTGTCAGTTTGTGATCAGGTTTGGCACAGTTCCACAACTCTTTCTCTAGAAATGCATGATGTCAGCTTACTTCTTGTTTATAAACTTGGTGCCAATTCACGTTACTAGGGACCTGACTTTGCCCAGGAATATTGTGAAAGGAAATACATTATTGTCTATGCTGGAAAGCAAATGGGCTAGCTTCAGTTCTTGGGCTTACTTGCAGCGTGGCCTGGCTCCTGTTCTGTGGAGCTTGTCTCTGCTCTACTTTCCCTTTGACCATTTTTCTAGTCTATTCAAATGAAATAGTTCCTGGACTGGACTTTTTCGTATTTCAGTGGTGTCTAGGAGATTTCCATTGTACACCCTGTCAACAAGAAGTTTCACATAAAGTAAAATTCAATATAAATTAAATCTCTGATTCTAATTTTTAGCACTTTCTTTGAACTCTCTGTAATTTTGGTTTTTTGCTTATTCTGACATAGAACAACTGGTATTAACCAGAAACTAAGAGGCCATGGTGAACAACCGATATGAAAAAACTAATGGAAAAGTATAATTGCTATTCTTTAAACATCCATATGCTTGATTTCCTATTTAAATGACACAGTTGGCAGAAATAATTATGAAAATGTCTACAGTGATAACAACTTTAAAAAAATTATTAATAAATGTAAGAATAATCACAGTATTCTTCAGTGAAAACAGTGATATTGTGGATTAACATTTTGCTCTACAGAAAATTAATCATTTTTCCTCTTTCTCATATTTCAGTTAGATTCTCATCTCTATTATTTGCCTTCCACTATATGATTTAGCTTTAAGGGATCTTTTTCCTGAAATACTCTATCAATAGTCTTTTGAAAATCTTACGCCGTTCATTTCTCTTTTATCTACTTTATTGTGAACTGAATATAAAAGACAAGTTCAAAAAATTCTAAAATATTAGCAAACCATGATCTCCTTTTGAAATACTACTGGTGCATATGTGAAGATATTCCTGCTGTTGTACTAGTTTGTAATTTCAACCATTTTTCTAATTCACATATAAACCCTGGTGGTCTCTTATTCCTTGGCTGATATCTAAGGCATAACCTTTTATTGTGTTTTGCCTTTTAATTCTGTAGTGTAATAACAGTGTTCAGAGAAGAGGGTAAATCTTGGCTAGCATCTCATTTCAAAAGTTTTCAGAATTATATGATGATCAGACAAGAATGATGAAAATGGTATTTTAGGTGGAGGCCACTTTGACACATTTAATCTTTGTAATAATTCTGGGCCATGAAGTTCTGTAAAAAATCTCAAGTAAGACCTAGTCTCTTCAGACTTGTGTTGACCTTTTGGATTTGTCGTACAAGCTGAGTTCATCAGGCTGGTTCATACATGAGTGAGCCTCATTTACCGAATGAAATTTGGCACTCAGAAGTGCTGTGTTATAGTATCAGAAGTAGCAGTTCTGGGCATAGGTTGATGAAGTTGCATGAAAGTTATCTGAGTTGAAAGTGGGATCTAATAACTACATCTATTTCAGTAAATTAAATAGTGCCACAGTACTTTCTTGGGCACAAACACTCAGTAATCTCTACTGTTAAATTACTTCATGGTCCCTGGCACGGATTTTTTTCTAAGGCAACTCACTCTTTTCCAAAGACGATCTGAGCACAATTCAGGAGTGAGTATGGCCAAAAGTCTTTTTGGAGGTGACTGCTCTCTCTGTTATTCAGCCTCTGGGTCAGAGAGGAGTCATAGGCACACTGAATTGAGTAGTCTAGATGGAAATGCAGATTCTCATTCAGAGATAAATAGATGCCTCCCTAAGACAATTCACCTTTTTCTTAGCTAGATGCACAGGACTGCTTTATTCAACCTATTTCAAAAGCAGTCTGTTTTCTAAAAGCTGCACTGAACAGCTCATAGAATAAACAGTAAGTTTCCAAAAGAAAAAGGGTTAATTGGCTGCCATGATGGTAAAATGTTGTCTGATCATGAAAAATATTATGAAGAAAAAGTAAAAACATCAGTAGAAGTGACAAGAATTCATACATTCATACAAATTCATTTACAATTTATGCTATCTTTTATCCTCAGAAATACAAGTTTTCAGGGGTTCTCCTTTAAGAAAAACCACAGAATCACAGAATGGTTGAAGTTGGGATGGACCTCTGGAGATTATCTGGTCCAGCTCTGCTATACCAGTACTGTAGCATAGATCTTGCTTTCCCAAGACTGTGTCCAGACTCCAAAGACGGACAGTCTTCAACTTCTCTGGGCAACCTGTGCCAGTGCTTGGTCACTGTCACAGTGAAAAAATGTTTGATCTTGTGTTTCAGTTTGTACCCATTACCTATTTATAAATAGTGAATAGAGCACTATGAACATCATTTGTCTATGTGTTCTCGTCATTTAGAAGGTATTCAGACATGGAGGTCACTGTAGAGTAACAGGAGGCATGCTGCTAACAGCGTGATTATCTCTCTTTCCCAGAAACTCTGAAATTAAACTAGCAGATATAATTTGGGCCTTCTTACAAAGTCGCTGAATCAGGACAGGATTTCTGTAAACTGGAAGCTGGTCAAAGAGCTGACAGCAAATAGTTGCCAGCTATCTATTAATAATTCTACATTTCTTCAAATAGCTTAAGAATGGGTGCAGCAGAGAGTTTGGGAACTCGACTAATCTTTCTTGTCCGGTGTCTTCATCACATTGCTCTTTTGTCTTTTGTCAGTTCCAAGTTGCTGTCATGAAAGTTTATGATGAAGTGAAAGGAGTTAATTGATACCAAAACCAGTAAATTAAAAGAAGAAGAAAATTTTTCCATTGAAGATTTTCCAGTGAGCACCGTCCTGTTTGTAACACAGATAAGCAAATATTACCATATTGGTTTAGGATTATAAATCTCAGGATCTGAAAATATTAGCTAGTCTAGATTTCAATAGATGAAAAATCCAGACACACTATTTAGCTATCTAATACAGAGAACATAGAGTTTAACAAACTAACTACACATATAATTTTAAATCCAAATATTTATCTTTCATTTTTCTCCCTCCTCCCCTCCCCCTGAAGAATCCCAGTAAAAAGTCAGAATCATTTATCTTTTTATTGTGGGAAAAATTTGGTAGTTCTTATGTCAACTGATCTAGATCAGCCAAGTATAAATAAAAATTTTTTTGTTACATGATATGAAAAATTAGAGAGACTTAATTAAAATTCTATCAGCATCTGCTTTAAGAAACTGTATTCCCACCTTTAAACATACTATACAGACAGAGAACACATTTTCCTAGTTTTTTTTAAGTTAGTTCTTTATGTTACAAAAATACCATGAATAAGTTTGTAATTCTCTTTTATAGTGAAAAGTTAATGGCAGTGTTATGTGTTGTCCAATTAACCACCAAGTGGAGCTCTAACCTAGGAAAAGAATTAATGATTTTATAACTAGTGCAGATGCCAACAGCAGTTTTTCATAAAACAAGCTAAAGTAAAAGAAAACAAAACACAAAAAACCCCCACCTGTGCCCTGTGCCAATTACACCTGCTTTACGTCTTCAGAATCTATTTCGTCTGTAACTCACAGTTACAGTCAAGTGCTGTAAAAATAAAGCTCATTGCAGGCAAAGAAGAACATGATTCAAATTAACATTGAATTATACTGCAATAGACTGAAGTTTTTACTTCAAAGCAATTATAGTTAATGAAAATGATACTCAATCCCTCAAGTGCTCTGTGTTCATGGATTCAAGTTATAGATAAAAGAAACTGACTTATAAATTGTAAAATGATTAAAAGAACTGAGTAAATCCTCAATAATACACATTTAATTGCCCTGATTAGATTGAGAGAGACTTCTACTTACATTTGAAAGTTGAATGACCTATTTTAGAGGACCATCTAATGTTAAAATAAATTGTGTCAAATTCTAATGATTGACATTCATCAAAAAAATTGTTATGGGTTGATGAGTTGGTTCATTGTCTTTATAATATATTCTTGTGATTATTTAAAATTATATTTGGAACTAAATTACTGACAATGTATGCAATACAGTGCTTTGCAATTGAATAACTGTTGTTTTTTGATTTTGCTTGCTTCTTCATTTTGTTTTTCCACTTATTCCATGGGCAAACTATATTTTGTTACAGTTATTCTACACACACATGAGGATCAGACTTGGGAGAGTGTCCAACTTCCCAGGTCAATTTTTACATCTCAGTCAACTTCTGACAATATGTATGTACATTCACTTCCATCTCTTCCTCTTCCCTTCTGCTAATATACTTACTCTCTCTGAAGGCAATCCTGAGGTCATGCCTTGCAGAAAGCCATGGTGTTATAGTTGTCCCAGTATGGGCATACGAGAGACTATGACTGAGGACGTGGAACAGAACAAACTTGGCTGAGTGTTTGCGTACTGCACAGGTACATATGGACATACATGGGTGTGATTATTAGTGATTATCAACCTGGACTAATCTGCAAATAAGATAAGTAGTGTGGGAGGCAGGCATCAAAGAGGCTGTAAGTCTGTGTCAGGTAGTGGAGAGACCAGATTGTCTGCAAATTGACTACGGACCAGAAGGTCCAAATCAAGTATCATGGGGCTTGCAGGTCAACTGAGAGGCCCATCTGCTTGTACTGTCTGTGTGTGAAGCAGCTGGAGCTGAGAGGATTTCAGGGCCAGCTGCTGTGTAGATTGAGTGTCTAAGGGCAGTTATTGGAGGGATCTAGAGTGCATGTGTGTTTATTAATGTATGCAATGAGGTCTGAACACCTGCAGCAGGAATGGGGCTGTGGACCTCAAATGCTCATATCCCAGGTGCCAGCAATGGGGGACACCAAGCATCCAGGGCCAGTTAGTGGACACAAACAGACATTCTTACAATATTCTGTGCAATCCATTTTATACTCTGAACCAATTATGCTTACAATAAACAGGAACAAAGCTGTTTAAACTAGTTTAACTTAACTTATTTCAGTGGCTTCATACATTTGATCCATTAATCTTAAGTTATATAGATGTTGTAACAGATTCCTCCCAAGTAAATGCAAGCATTAATATTCACCATAACATCTGTTAAATTTCAATAACAACAAATTATTTAATTAAGAATCATCTAAGAGGAAACATAACTAACACACACCCCTCTCTATAGTCTGAATATCAGCCTAAGGAAGGTCTGCATATTTTAATAACAATTGAACTGAGAAATTACATTTTAGCACTGATTTTTAATGTAACGCTTAGGTGTGATTTTCTTTAAAACTTCTATCTAAAGTGAACTTACAGAACTGACAACTGAATAGCTAAATTTCCACTTCTGTTCACTCTGAGGTAGAGAAAAACCCAAACATCCAAATATGATTGCATTTGAATACTGACAGTAGATAGTTGGTGTGAGATACAGAGAAAAAATGAATGGAAGCAGTTTTAATAATGAAAGTTTTACCTAAGACCATACCTTATTCTAGGAAGATAATATCTTCTAAAGCATTTTAAAGATTATGTAATAAACTTAACTGTATATTTTCTTGGACTAGTACTTCATAACAGCCTTCCTTAGGCCCTTATGCTTCCAGACTGACAATCACGACTCTATAGCAGGTAACCTAAAATCTTAGTAAGAACCTGGTTCCTGTGGTCTCACTATAAAGAAACCTCAAGACCCACCAGGTGTGCAGCTTGTAGTTTTCTGTGGTAGGTGGCCCGGGACTCATGGCATAGCTTGCTGTCTTGAATCTGTGTATCGCAGAAGCATTGGGATGCACAGCAGCATGCTGCATCCAGTCAGAGGTGTTCTGAACACTACCTTCAATTTCCTAATGATTTCTGGGAAAATACTTCAAGCAAAATACGCTAATATTAGTGAAGCTATGTTTTTTATTAAAATTCTATTCCATCCTCTTTCCCCAAATAGCTGTAGTTGGCAAGTTTCCACATTCTCTCTGTTCTCCTTCAGGTTATTATTTCCAATCACTTTTTGGTGTGCACATCCCAATCAGATCCACTTTTTTGGTCATGGGTGGGCTTATAGCTACTCATATATGTTATAGCTAAAGGCCATTTAACTGATGCCATTGCTAACAGAGACAATTTCAATGGTACAAGGTCCTAGTGCTTTTCTGTTGTTTTACCCTGAATGAGGCAATGGCCGAGCCTGGTGTTTCAAAGTTCTGATACAGATCCGAGGTAGATGTAAAGGTAGGAGACGACACCTCAAACACATTTCAAGAAAGGGAGGAAACATCTGAAGGGCCCTCTGAACCAACTGGGTTCAGCTGGAAAAATCAGATTATACTGTAATATTGCAGGCTAGATTGTTCCATGCATCATCACATCAAGTGATACTTCCTAACATCTTTGCTTTTAAATATATTGTGCAATTATGCATTTTTCAGTGTAAAGAAGATTATTATCAACACAAGTTCTAAATGGTTTAGTAGAAATACTAAAGTAATTCAATGCTGTGACTATATAAAAATGATTTTGCTGTGCATTGCCATCAACATCCATGAAATAGTATATTCTGTAAGCTATAAAAGAATAGATAAAAGTTCTGTATGACACAGATTCTTACATACTTGCATCCTTGCAATAATACTGAGTTTCAAAGTGATTTCAAATTCTTATCCTCTGGAAGTGCAGCAGCTTAATGGTTCCATGGTTGTTACTTCTGCTGCAGAATATTACTCCCATTACCTCCCAAAAGCTCTTTCCAATATATTAGAGAACAAGTCATATGAGGAAAGGCATGAAAGGAACTGGGCATGTTTAGTTTGGAGAAGAGGAGGCTGAGGGGAGACCTCATTGCCCTCTACAACTACCTGAAAGGAGGTTGTAGAGAGGTGGGTGTTGAACTCTTCTCTCAAGTGAATAATGACAAGACCAGAGGAAATGGTCTAAAGTTGCGGCAGGGGAGGTTTAGATTAGATATTAGGAAGAATTATTTTACTGAGAGGGTGGTCAGGCACTGGAACAGCCTATCCAGGGAGGTGGTGGAGTCACCATCCCTGGAGGTATTTAAGAAACGTGTACATGTGGGACTTCAGGGCATGCTCTTGTGCCCGAGATTGTTGGGTGTTGTCTGCCTGGGCGGGTGTGTGGGGTGTGTGTGTTGGTTTTATAGGGGTTTTTTGGTTTTGTTTTTTGTTTGTTTGTTTTTGGGGTGTTTTTTTTTTGTTTGTTTGTTTTGTTTGTTTTTTGGGTTTTTTTTTGTGATTGGACTTGATGATCTCAAAGGTCCCTTCCAACCATGAATATTCTGTTATTCTGTGAATTTGTTGTTGTTGATTAAAAATGAAATGAATACACAGTGTAAATTAACTTAGGGAAAAAAATACTGATTTAAAAATAAGCAAAATTTAATTGATTTAATTTTCAAATTAAACATTAAGTTCTATTAAAAAAAACCACCAGCAATTACTTTTAAGCAAAGACGATTCTCAAATAATTGATGGTATTGGAATACAGAGCAGATAACCTTAGAGTTAACTTTGCACTCTATGTCCCATTATGGATTTTTTTTATTACCCAAATTTAAAAGCAGTGATATTTTCTTTATTCCTTTTTACCTTACAAGTTTTTAGTTTGGTGTCTTTTAACTTGTTTCTGACAATCTGTGATCTAGCAACAGTGATTCCCCTACTCATACTTTTTCCACTTGAAACCACAAGATTTGCTCAAGGCTTTCCAGAATATGTTAAGGGCTGCAACAACTCTGATAACTGTATAAGAGAATAGAAAGTGGAAAATCTTACTTTAAAGGTTCTCTAACAGTGAAAATGGTATGTTATTCAGATTTCAGTAGTCATGCAATATTTACATCTGCCCTTACTGTCTCAGTTCTTAATCAAATTTTCAAGTTTTTATTTTCTTGGAAAAGTTTTAAGTAGAATTTCAGTTTATTTTATTGTTGTTTATTTTAGTGTGCTAGGAAGCTATGTTAAAATACTCCAGTATTAAGTACTGTAAAATGTGTTATGCTAATCTTTTCATTTGAGACCAGCCTGTCTAATCACTTAAACTATACTTTTAGATACTGTATATTATTCCTAACTATTGTAGTAGATATGCCTGGAGCAAGGACATACTTTATAAACTCACTCAGCTGTAGAAATACTACGAAAGACAATTTATCTGACTATACTGGCTTTGGCTGCATTGAGAGCAGATTCACTGTTTGTCCAGTCAGCAAGCTTGCAGGTACAGATGAAGGTTATTCCTAAAACATGTGGGATTCTGTATGCCTTAGAGTTTTTACCACGTTCACAAACCATGTCCACCTTAATAGGCTTGCAGGCACGTCCTGGGAGGCTGTCCACAGGCTGCTCACAAGACCACGAGTCATTTTGAACATAATGTTGACATAATAATTTTGTCTTCTTCCTTGCACTTTTCAAAGTTATTTGTTAGAGCCAATGCTTCTCTCTGTTGCTTCTACTCTCTTTCCCCTCATCATCCTATGTTACTTTACTTTCTCTGGCAAATATAGAAGCGTGCATAGAAGGCAGATTCATGGGGTCTGTCTGTTTCTAGAGACAGGGTTCTTCTAGAGAATAAGGTAACTCTGGTTATTACTTACCGCATATTTACAACTGAATTTGGGTTAACTTCATATTGGTGCTTACTGCTTGAACAAGCTTTCTCAGTGGTGATGGATGCAGCTTTGAACACAGGAAAGGAACTTGTATTCTCGTACCATCTTTGTGTTATGCTGTGGGAGTCCTGGCCAATCATGCAAGAAATTAAGGCTTGTACTACTGTGCTATCATTTTCAGACTTCAAGCTACTAAGCTACATTCCTTCCTAAAAAAAAAAAAAAAAAAAGATGGAGATGGGAGGAAGGAGTTTTAACATACTTCTCCCCCTGTGATTGACTAATTACATACTAGATGAAGTTAATTCCAAGAAAAGATTATTTCAGACTTAGAGAAAAAAAGATTCTGAAGGAAAAAGTGATTGATCATGTTTCAGTTTTTGTCTTCAGCAGACCCAATACACTTTGCATTTAACTAATTGATTTTAATTTTATGTCACAAACTAGTCCTAAGTATTTAGAGCTTTATTTGATGTGTCTTCCTATGTATTTCATACACATCAATAGTTATTTCACTGTTTTTCTGTATGCATCAAGAAGTTCCTGCAGCCAGATCACTGTATTTATAAACTATATTGGGGCATCAAACCAGTTTACCCTGTTTCTGCTTTTGCATTATGTACTTTTTTTTAACATTGAGATGAAATGAAAAAATAGGTGTTTTCCATACCTATTACAAATATAGAGGTAAAAAACAAAAAAAAAGCATTATCAAAATGTACTTCCAAATGTAAATATACTGGTTTTAAATCAGAACTTATTAGAAATGTAATCAATGCCTGGTTTACTATAAATTCTTTAGGTTCTGAATGATGGCTTATCACATATGTACTTCCTACTATCTCTCTAAAAAAGGAGTGGCTAAGTAGTGTTTATTTGCTCACTTAATATTTCATTAAGGTATTTACTAGCTGTAGTGCACCCAGATAATTAAAAGGAACTTTTTCATTTACTTCAGAAAGCTTTGAAGCAAGGCTTTTATTCTACTATTTGTATAGATAATAGATAATTTAGGCTACTAGATATTATGACTACCAGATAATTTTGTATTCCTGAAACAATAAAGTGACTCATATTTTCCTTGTCTTAAAAGTAATAGATACGGGCTCATAGATTAAAATTATCTTTCATAGCACCAGAAAAGCAGCTGTGAAACTACCTTCAGAAAACCCTTGGGTAGCAGAATTATTTAAAATTATGCACGCTAGGAAAAAGGAAAGGAAATCTAGCCAGATGTTCACAGCTCATTTATCTATTTTGAGTAAGTTAAACAATTTTTTCTTTCCTAAAAAAAAACTTTATCTCAAAAGTAAATCAATTTCATCACTACTTTCAAAAATTATTAATTTCAAAAAATTTCTACTCATTAAAGGTTTTGATGGTTATAATAGTATACAGCTAAGTTCTAATTTAATGAGGATTCAACACAAACTACAGTGTAAAAGTTTGAGCAAATGAAAGATTGAGCTGATCCAATGACATATATCCTAGTTCACATGTTAAAAGCTTTTTTCCTAAGAAAAAAGAAAGAAAAAAAAAAGAAAGAAAGAAAGAAAAAAGAAAGAAGGAAAAAAGAAAAATAAAGAAAAAAGAAAGGAATAAAGGAAGAAGAAAAAAATCCAACACTCATTGCTTTTTTTTTCATTTATCTTTTCTTTTCCTGCTTTCATACAGAGTTTTTAGATGGCTCACATTTCCACTTTGGATGTTTAAACCAGTTTCATTATTCATATAATCTCTTGGATTATATATCTCTTGGAACAGAGACCATTTTGTTTTAGGTCACAAAGGCATAATGATTTCTGCTGACGTGTTGGATGATGTGCTTCTCAGTCCTTTGTAGTGATTCTTTATTTGATGCCTCTGATCAGAGATGTCTTTGACTAGCTAAGACACATGTCTGAAATCCACTGAATAGCACCAAGCTGTTGTCACATCAGTGGAAGGCAGGAATATCATAAAAGAAAATGTATTCTTAGGCTTTTTTTTCCATTGGCATTCTATTTTTTGAACTAATATTACTTACAGAGTCCAGAGCTGAGCTTTCCTGCTTTGAATCCCTGAAATCTGGCAGTCTAGCTACTGCTAGTAAAATCTGAAAAAGCTCATTGGTTTTACTCCAGTATACCATAAACCAGAATTGTGTTTTAATGAATCAGACTTCTACAATATTTAAGGCAAAATAATATCAATTATGTACATTTCATTATTTTATTTGATTATTGATGGAATTCCCCTTTGCACAATAAGAAAAGTTAGACTTAACTTAAGCTGAATTTCTGAAGGCATCATCTTAGGTTAGAGGCTACAGTCACTTAGAAATAAAATTTTCAGAGAGCAAATGGGTGATGTGATTGGCCATTTTTTTTTTTGTGATATCACAACCAGCAAGGAAATTAAACATTAATGTTCAGTTAAAAATAAGCTTTGGCTTCATTGATTGTTTATGAGCTTTGAATAAGTGTTTAATGAGACTTGAATGAGAAGAAGGGCTGTATCTAATGCATTCTGATGTGGTGTCCTGAAGTGGGACCATGGAGATAAAGGACAAAATTTAAAAGTGATTTGCACTTTCTAGAACTGGATTTATAGAGAGGTTTCAATTTATTCACAACTATGAAATGGTTTGCACATGCTGAAGTAGTTTTCAAGCAGACGCCGGTTCCTTTGGCAGTCTTTGTAGCCTTCTGAAGCCTTCAGTTGCAGATAGGGGAGTACTTTACTACTTAGCAGCCTGCTACTGTCATCACTACTGGTGGGCAGTAATACTGTGAGACGATTTGAAATTGAGAGGATTTGAAATCAAGAGGATTTTAAATTGAAAGGGGGGAGATTTAGATTAGA
>KZ506486.1:6671-31039 GCA_002844005.1 Limosa lapponica baueri
GGGGGGGGTGGTATTGGAGGGGGTTGTGGGGAGGGGGGTGGAAACAAAAGGAAAAAAGGAAGAACAAGAAAAAACAGAAGGAAGAAGACAGAAGAATAAAGGGGGACAGTCCTGCCCACTCCTTTCCCACCTCTGCATCCCTGAAAACTCAGTACTGCCCCTGAGGTGGCACAAACCTTCACGAGATGGTGAGGTAGCTGACCCTAGTTAAAACTATTCTAAGAATTAGTTTTAAGCTGAGGCGACTCAGGGAACTGATCACTGAGGAAGCACACAAGCAGCTGTCGCAGCGTAACAGCGAGAGAGAGCAATGAGAACAGGAATGGAGCAACGGCATCAGCCAGAAGTCAGAAGCTGTGAGATAGCGAGGTACAACCAGCCCCCTTGCAGCTAAAGGCACAGTAAAGACTAAACGATAAGCTCATTAGCAGAAGAAATCACAACTTACCAACCAGCATCTCAAAAAGGAACACTCCTACAGACCACCAGTCACATTCCCGTCCATAATAGCCATCACCCCCTTGTGATTTCAAAACTTCGGGCGATATGTAGTCCGGGGTTCCCACAGCCGTATCGCAGCGCACCATACCTGTCTGTGCAACAGGAACAATTCCAACAGCTCAATTCAAAGGACTGCTGAGTCTTTAAACTATTCGTCTATTAGACGAGCAGAAAAAACAGAAAAAATATAGACCAAAATATCTTGTTTGAGGAATGTGTTTGAAAGACTCTGTTTTTTATTCCAGAAGCAATATGGATCCAAATGACCACTTCTAGTAACGTGCTCTCTCCTGCCTACTCCATAGCGATTTTCTTGACTACGTCTTTCAAAAATTGACCAATTTTATTATTATTATCATTGGTTTCAATATGAAGCTACACACAATATTGGACTGTTCCTTATCTCACTGAATTCAGAGAAAAGTTTTAGAATAATTTTGACAAGCTACAAGTTCTAGGCCCTAGATAGAAGACACACAACAGTTTTGTCTAATTCAGGCAATAAATCACATTATAGGTAAATTTTTATAGTCACACCTTGTTGTTTATTTAAAGATAGGAAAAAAATAAAAAGAAAAGCTGTTTTTAAAGAACAGCGAAGTTTTTTTTTTAAAAAAAGTTATTTTTATTAACATATTAACACAACTGTATTAATGGAATGATTCTTCATCCTCTATGCTCCACACTGAGAGGCTAAAAATGCAGGGGCTAAATGACGCAGAAGCATCGTGAGATCTGCCAGCACGCTGGGTCAGACTGATCAGCCCTGCTTCCTTTCATCAAATTCACTCCATTCATCCAAGAGAGACCAGATGGATGAATGAAATGAAATCCTGGATGAAGTTAGAGAAGTACCAAAAATACACTCATCTTTCATTCTGTCTCTCAACCTCAAATCTTTTCTAAGTCATCTTACAAAGTTCTTCATACATTTTGCCATCAGCATAAATGGCAATATATATTAACTCTGAATTTTAATACAGAACATTAGTAGCAACGACTAAAGTCAAAATACATATTTAAAAAAAAAGGAAGAGAATCATTTTGCTTTGGGAAATGTACTGACATGTAAAAATTAGACACCAAATTACAGTATTTCTTTTCACACAGAATATGAACTACCAAAAGCTTTTATTTATATACTAAACCAGAATCCTGGAGTCATGAACTGGCAGCAAAACCTAAAGCTATTACTTAACACTGCAGAGACCTAAGGAGCACTTAAAATGTCCTCCTGCCAAATGTCTATTAGCATCGACAACCCTATGCTGAAGCCTAAAGGAAGTTTTAACTTCTCAATTCCAGAATGAAGAGCAGGTTAACTTCTGATTTCTATACTATGACACAGACAGCACATAGCTTGATCATCCTGGAATAAGAAAATGAAGTTAACTCTTTTCAGAAGATCTAATGCATTCCTTGGACAAAGAAGAATACAGATGGACACACTTTAACACTGGGAAATAAACTAAAGCCCAAAGGCTCCAGAAATCTGAAGCTGAGAACATTCAAGAATGGGTCTGGCACATGGCAGGAACCACTACTTGAAAATCCTGCTTGTAACAGACAATAAGGTGCACAACCCTACAGGTCTTCTCTGCAGTTCAAGCCTCTCTTTGCCCTGAGCACTGGAGGAATAGCTCCAGGCTCATGTGATTCTGCTGATCTAGTAGGACTGTGGCATCTTAACGAGGCCTCCAACACTGGTGCATATCTCTCTCTTCCTTATCCAAGTGCACAGTTACAATAAGGGAAAGTCTGAGTCTTCACTCAGTGATGACTGGCTGAAGCCACCTGAATCCCTCCCTGGGTAAGAAGCTTCTTTAAAAACAGTCACCAAACAGTTCTGAAAGATCTCTCTCAGGAACGCAGCTTCAGTCACAGCCTCATCACCTCGACACCTAAGCACTTAATAACACCCCATTTCCCATTCCTCTATAATTAATACAGCAAAACAAGAACAATTTTAATATGGTATACGTGTTCACATTTTATGAAGTCTTACGCAAACAAAGCAAAGGTTGTGCCACAAAATCGCCAGCCCTACCCAAGCCTGCTGGCTGGTATGTAGCAACAAGAAAGCCTCTTTCCAATGACACTACAGATGCTAAAGAACTCCAGGTAACAATGCCTTAAGTTTTCAGACAAGATGTCAAAGAACTGAACAATGAAACGAAAAAATAATTCTACAGTTAAAAGGGCACCGTGTGCTAACAGCAGTTTTCAACGGACTGTATCTCTCTGAAGCACATGCATTTGGTTGTACTTATTCCCCATAAAGTTCTCTACCTTCTGTCTCAGGAACAAATCTGAAAATGCATTCACAGCATCACAGAACGTTGGAAGGGACCTTCAAAGATCATCTGGCCCAACCTGTCTTGGCAAAAGGAGCCTAGATGAGATTATCTAGCACCCTGTCTGATCGCATCTTGAAAACCTCCAGCGATGGGGGTTACTACCATGTTCCTGGGGAGGCTGGTCCATTATCACCTGAATATAATATTCCCAGGTTTCTGTTCCTCTCATTTACACACTAGTTCTTTGAAAGAACTTGGGTGTTGCTCTGTAGGTATTTTGAAGTACTGGATACTCTTAATACCACAGTCAGGCTAGCCTCTATGATCTCTGGCATCAAAGCCAAGTAAACAGGGAAATAAGTCCTCTCTGTGCAGTACCTCGACAGTCCTTACACTGCACGATGACTTCAGCCTTCTGTACTTCAGCATTTGAAGAGATCTAAAGGGTGCCGTTTTCTCTGGACAAAGTGTTACTCCCATGTTTCAAAATACAAAGCCTCTGTTTTATGCCTGAGTAGCACACTTACTACAGCAGTTCTCATATGGTATGAAGGGAGGCAGGGGAGGTTTAGATTAGATATTAGGAAGAATTACTTTACTGAGAAGCTGGTCAGGCACTGGAATGGCCTGCCCAGGGAGGTGGTGGAGTCACCAACCCTGGAGGTATTTAAGAAACTTGTAGACGTGGCACTTCAGGGCATGCTCTAGTGGCCGAGATTGTTGGGTTGGGTGTTTTGTTTTGTGGGTTTTTTGGTGTTTGTTGTTTTGGGGTTTTTTTTGTTGTTGTTGTGTTTTGGTTTTTTTGTGTGTGTGTGTTTATGGTTGGACTCGATGATCTCAAAGGTCCCTTCCAACCATGAAGATTCTGTGATACAAAGCTTCTTTTGGGGAGTCTCAGGCCACTGTTTTACCCGAGACTTTTCTTATCACCTCAAAAGATCATGGTGGATCTTGGAACTCCATCTCGAGGGAGGCTCTTGCAGCTATGTGAGTGATGTGCAGTGCGGAAATAAAAAAGGGTGTCCACCAGACATAGCATCTTCCTACAGCTCATAACAACTTGATGGTGAGGCTGTAGTGCTTCCTAGCATCATTCAGAATTGTTTGTCCCCATCTTTCTTATAAGGTCCTTTAGGTATTGAAAGGCCGCAATAAGGTTTCCCCAAAGCCTTCTCCAGGCTGAACAAACCCAACTTCCTCAGCCTGTCTTCATAAGAGAGGTGTTCCCATTCTCTCATCATTCTTGTGGCCTTCCTCTGGACTTGCTCCACCAGGTTCATGTCCTTCTTGTACTGAGGACTCCAGAGCTGGACACAGTACTCTAGGTGGGGTCTCACCAGAGCAGAGCAGAGGGGCAGAATCACCTCCTTCGGCCCACTGGCCACGCTTCTTTTGATGCAGCCCAGGACACGGATGGCTTTCTGGGCTGTAAGCACACGCTGTCAGCTCGTGTCCAGCTTTTCATCCACTAACACCCCCAAATTCTTCTCAGCAGGGCTCCTCTCAATCTCTTCACCCCCCAGTTTGTATTGATACTGGGGATTGCCCTAACCCAGCTGCAGGAACCCTGCACTTGGCCTTGTTGATCCTTATGAGGTTCACGCAGACCCACTTCTCGAGCTTGTGCAGTTCCCTCTGGATGGCATCCTGTCCCTCAGACATGTCAACCACACCTCAGCTTGGTGTCACCTGCAAATCTGCTGAGGGTGCACTCAATCTCACTGCCTACGTCACTGATGAAGATATTGAGTAGTACTGGTCCCAAGATGGACCTGTGAGGGACACCACTTGTCACTGATCTCCATCTGGACATTAAGGTGTTGACCACTACTCTCTGGATGCAACCATCCAACCAATACCTCATCCACTGAATCAGGCTTTCACTTTTCATGGAATTCTATTCAGTAAACAAGAGCTAGAGAGTGCTCGTGTGCCCAGATGAGGTGTTACCACTGCAGCCGGGCGCGCAGAGAGCTGCAGACAATGGACCGCAGCAAGAAGTATCCAGCAGAGTCTTGGCCCAGCTTCAATGAGAAATAAGTCGAGTTCTAAAAAGAGGAACACGTTCCTTCTTTTAGCTAAACTGCCTGAGCTGAAGCGATAATCCCAAATGGTAAACATCCCTCCTTTAAGTCACATCTCTTTTTAACAGATATCCTCTAAACCTGTGCTCTTCTAAAAGCTCAGTTAGCACAAGGCAGCACTACATACCAAGCCTGGCAGCACCAGCCGTTCCCGGCTCTATGGAAGCCGACCATGCTACTGACTAGTTTCTTACAGAAAACCTCGAGATTAGAGTCTGGTGAGACCTGCCCTGGGCTACCTTATCACACCTAAATACCGAAGGAGAACCCAATTCCTACTAGACCTTTGAGGTCAACTCTATTCTTTATTCAATTATAGAAATACCCTGTTGCAAAAAAAAACCCTAAACAAACAAAACAAAAACCACAAAGCCCAAAACCATCACAATGGAGCTACATGAACAGGCCAGTTCCTTTTATCTTGGAAAAGATCACTGAAACACTTAGCAATTCTTCTCACATACTGGTAAGGAGGAATTCTGCTGCAAGTGTCTGGAATGGCCTGGAAGACTTCAGAGGAGGTTGAATTCAATTCCACAGGAAAGGTCAAAAAAGTCTCTCACCAAATTGCAGCAGAATTTTCCTGGGCTCTCAACAGCATAAGGAAGATGCTAATGTGCACAACCACGAAAAGAACTCCAAATCAGAAAAAATAAATAAGTATTGGGCAAGCATATATTTTCTAGAAATCATCCTGCCAACATCAATATTATATTTACACAGCTGGGATGTGTTCATGTTTTGTAAGAAGTAGCATGAGATTTGGAGACAATCCAGAACCTCTCAACTTCTAAAGCTTCCTGTATAAAAAATTTTTGCCATTCCACTGAATCTGAGAAACATGAAGAACTTAAATGTAATCTGTTAAAAAATTAACTTCTTTAGATCACTGGTTCATTGATGATACCCAGTCCAAACTGGAGCTCACTATAACTCTTTATGAGAAATGTGCGTGCACTTCTCACATTTATAACCACATTTTAGTATTCCATTCTTTTAACAATAACATCAACAGAAAAGAAAAAAAGGAAAAATAGGCTTAGGTTCCCCATTTCTGGGATTCCTAAAACAGCATAAGGGATCACCCTTTTTTGTAATTTATATTATGAATTTTTTGATGCTTTTTTTTATTCTTTGTTCTGATGAACATCAGATTCCCTTAAGACCTACAGTATACTGGCTCAAAACCAAGATTAATTTTTTAAGGACTAAATTAAGACATCAAGTACTACTTTTGATTTTTTCAATTATAGTAAATGATGTCCCCTAAAATATTGGCAAGTAAATCATCAAAGTGGAGGTGAACAATCTATCTACCATTAGAATAATAACTTAAATATCAGCAAAACTGAACAGGCTACTGAACCTCAATAAACAGCCACAGTTGTTCAATGAAGTTAATATATTGACACAGGAAAGAGAAAAAACAAATCCTAACCAGAGACAATTCTTCTGGATACAACTGAAAAGACATTAACTTAATGATGCAAATGCAAATTAAGTAGATTGCAGAGATTATACCAAGCACTGCCTAAACAATACTGGAAAAAAAAAATCTAACAAATTAAAGCAAATAAGCTTAAAATGATCATCCTTGCCAACATTAATACAGAAGCCTTTCAAAGGCCAGGCAAACACACATCCATACACAGTTGTTTTAAAATCTCTTATAATTTTTTCACAGGAAGAACATATTCTGTAAACTACAGCACAATATTGTTTGTCAGGGAAGATTTTAAGACTGCAAACCACAAAAGGTAGCTTTATTTTTAAGTCTCCTTTAATAATATAAAGTATTATATCTTGTTAAAAATAAAATATTCTTATACAATCCCATTAGAAAAATGTGTATTTGGTTGTACATGGTAAAATCTGGACAATTAAAACGTATGACAACTTGACAAATAGCTAACATAAATTTTAATCAATATATCAGGTACCACTGCCGCCTTACTGTGACCTCATTTTAATGACCACTAGAGGATGCTATGAGAACAATTAGACACTGAAAAAAAAATAGGGACTGTATCTTGCCTATAGAATAATTTCATTTACAGAAAAATGTCAGTTTATTAACTGTTGTGAGGTTATTAATGTTGAAACTAGGAGTTGTCTTATAAGCTTTTCAGACATTTGGCAAAAAAATGAACCTCAGAAATTCATAAACACACATGCTTTCAAAAATAACAAAAAGTAAGTTTACATCCTTCTTCCGTGTGCCAGAACAGTTTATTACAGACAAGGTTATACTATTTAAAGCACCCTTGTATTTAACACCAGGAGACAAGGAACAGCTTTCCAACCAAGGGGACCATTTGACGCCTATTCCTTTGGGTATTATAATTCATAAGAAAATAACCTTAGAATTACAGTTTTGTAAATGATAAATTATTCAGATGCATACTTACTTCGTCCATTTTCATGCAAGTGCCAAAATCTGCCAACTTCAGATGCCCGTATTTATCTAAAAGCATATTGTCAGGCTTCACATCCCTGTGTATCAAGCCCATGGAGTGAATTGCATCAAGAGCAAGAACAACTTCGGCTGTATAGAACTTGGCCCATTTCTCAGGCACATCGTAATTGCTCATAAGGTTTACAAGATCTCCGCCTGGCATGTATTCCATTACCATGTACAAGTATTTGTCATCTTGAAAGGCACAAAATAGCTGCAACATTAAAAAAAAAAAGGAAAAGAAAAAAGTGCAATTAGAGACAGCTAGAGAAAACAATAAAGCACTTTATCATGAAATTTCATTAAATCTGAGCATATGTTTTCAAGACTGATGTAACTTTATTTTTTATATTCAATCTACATTTTCTATTAATTATGACTAACTTGAAATTTACTGAACTTCAAAACCCTCTCAATTTCATTTTTTAAGAAAGTGAGTAAGATTTCCTGATTATCTCAGTAGTACGAGCGCCTATACATCCATGTTTCCTGGCATTAAAAAGTATCACTGAATCAAAATGCAAAGTATGAAATCTGAGAAAGGAAGCATCGTGTATTGATTTGAAAATAGCTCAACAGCGGATAGCATCCTAGACTGTTTCTAAATTTCATATATTATAAATCTCCTTATCTCTGCACATACTTACAAAAAAGCTCATCACTACTGGTTTTGTCCTAAATCAACACATATATTGAAATAAGAAGGAAAAAAAAAAACACGTTTCTGAAGACAACTATAACACAATACAAAGAAATTATCCTTAACTATTAAATAACAGTCCGGTATAGGTTGCAGCAAGTATGTTTCATACTGGCATGACAGTGAAAGTAAGTTTAGTCTCTTTAAAAATGTATTTCAGACCTAGAGTGCTGATGTTTTAGAGATTTCTCACAGTGATAACAAGGTCTAAAAATGGCCCAAACCAGCAAAAAGCATTACTATCAAATGTCCAACGACTGGTGTGAAAAAGCCGCTGCAATTCTCTCACCTTATTTCTCGGGGAATACTGCTCTTATACATCAACAACTAATTTCATTCACTTCTTTAAGTTACCCACACAAAATTCAAAGGCAATTGAAAGGATTGTGTGGAAAGGAGGAAATCAAAAACAGGGAGTTTGTGGAGGATGAGGAATGTTATTAAGGAAATTTGACCTTTAGATTAAAATTTATTGTATAGTAGTGACAAAGACCTATATTATTAATACATATAGATTGCACTGTATTTCTTTTCACAAATGGGTATTATATACAATATGTAATATGTTCATGCATTTGGCCATTAAAATCTAAGTTAAAATCAAAAATAGTCTCTGTATTCTCACATGTAAAGATATTAATATAACAGTATAATAAATAACAACACTATGCCTTTCTACAGCACTTTTGTTATTGCCCTCAAGCAATTTGATAAATTAAAAAAAACTAAACACCACCACTGCTGCCACACACACACACACACACAAAAAAAAAACCCACACCAACAAAACCACCAAAGTTACCTACGGCTCTGGTTTCACTTCTTTTTCACATAAAAAAGAAGACACAGAGCAGCAGTGTGTTCTGTCCCAGATTCTAGCTCAGAACAGGACCTACATTTTCTCAAAACCAGCTCCATGTCCTACCCCCCTGGACCACATTACCTAAATATATCCCACTAATACATCTCATCATGGAAGGCCCAACTGCAGCTACACTTTAATTCATTTGCTATTTATGAACACACACACACATTTACATCACACTTGCTACACTTTCCTTTGAAAATTGTGTCACACATTTCTCATTACTTTCTACTGTCTGTGAAAAATAAAAATAATTCCAGACAACTACTCTTATAAGAACAAAACCAAAGAACTAAATAAAAATTCATCTATTTGGTTAAGTATTTCTGCTGAATGTAGGCAAGAACACAGAATATGCTCAGAAGAGCAAAACAGCTAAATAAAAAAACCTTGTAAAACATTTCTTGTGTATGTGAGGCAAAATGTTATGAAGAATACATGTGAAGCTCAAGGCCAGTATTTACTTATTAAATATACAGAAGCATGGCAATATATGTGAAAGCATTTAAATATATTAATTATTTAACAAAACGAAGTATCAACGGTTTCTCTAAGCATATGTTTTCATTACTCATCTTATTAATTGGTGCAATTTACTAGTTACGACAAATTGCAATATTCAGTACTAATTCTTCCCAAAGGCATAATTCATATTGCAAACACGATGGTGATACATATCATGAGAGAGGTACAAACTGAATGGTGTTCGAGACCAGCTGAAGAAGTCAAGTCTCCATCGCTTGGATATTACTTCTGAGGCGAGATGCAGCAACTGACCACCAGACAGGAAATGGATTCAACCAAACCGCTGCTACAACCTCCTGCCTTGCAGACCAGGAGCATGCACTCATCCATCTATCAAATCGCAGCTGAAAAGGCAGTAACTACTCAAAGCACTCATTTTAATACTAATTGCCTATGATCAACTCACTCTATCATGAGGAAAGACTGGAAATAATGTTGACATTTGTTTCTATATTTCTATACAGAATTTTTCTTAGTTGGAAAGGTAATCTCCTATTATTTCTAATATTTGTGTGGATATTTAAAAAAATCTGTTAAATTCCATTTTATGATGCATTTGGAATAGCTAAAATGTAAATTAATCTACTTTCTAAGGCAGCCAAATACCCAAAACTCAGTGAAACTGCTGTAAATATGCATCTTTGAAAACTAAAATCTGAACCTAAACCATTATTTCAGTTTAGATATAAATTCAAAACCAGCTTAAGACTAGGAAAGACTTATGGCTTTATTATTATTATTTTAGTTTATTTCCTTACCTGAACGACCCACGGACTGTTGGCAAAGGCCATGATATCTCTTTCTTCCCAGAAAAAGGCTGAATCTGATCTCTTGATCATTTCAAATTTACTAAGTAGCTTCATTGCATAAACCTTCTGTGTCATTTTATGGCGAACCTGTTGGTTCAGAAAGAAGAGAACTTTTCTTAAAAGCCTTGCAAAAAAATAGAATACCAGCATAGTATATTTCTCTTATATGCAAATTGCTTTCTGGGATGCGATGCCTCCAGGTCTTCGTATACTCAATTTTCTACACAGTAGGATTTCTGAACTTCCAAACCTGCAGAGAAAAAACTAAGGCCTGCTCCAAAAAAACCATAGGAGGGGTGGAACAAGAAGGATGGCAAACGAAGGCAGACACGCCAGAGCCTGGCCAACTGCTGCAGCTGCAGGGCCACGAGAAGGACACACCTCAGGGCGGTGGGAGCTCTTAGGAGGTAGCTCTTCTATTGGAGATGCACCGACACAAGCCTATGTTGTTCCTCACTACGGCTATGAGCATAAAAATGAGCTGACTCCAGTAGTCTGCTTACTCAAACTGAAACTGCTAAAAAACCCAACCAAACAAAACCCAACCCAAATCTTAGAATGAGAAAAGTACCATCTTTCTCCAAAGTACTGGACTGCTCTTAACATTTTCTGAGTAAATGTGCCTACTTCAAATCACCCAGAACACCGGGAAGCAAAAAGAAAAAAAAAAAAAAAAAGTAGTTCTGTTTACAGAAGAAAAAGGAAATGCCTATCTATCCACCCCTCAAAAGTTTCACCGTGTAAGGAGAAATCGTGTTCTGAACACCATCTATCCATTGCATTCATTCATGCTACAAATTCTACAAACAGTCCAGTTCATCCCGTTCCAATTTTTATTTTCCACAAAAAAGACTGGTCATATATACTAAGTAGTTAATAAATTTACTTTAAATGGTGCAAAATTAAATCTTGTTGGAAAACTAAAATGAAAACTTTTATGACAAAATCTGAAAATATTTTGGAAAACTTCATCTGAATATGGACACGAAACAAAATCCTTACAGCACAGACTGTAAAGTCATTACCCTGTTAATGAAACAATGCTAGATTTATGCTACTTTATGAAACAAGTACTGAAGGACCACTTTTTTAATATTCTTGAGTGTTCCCTGCAGAAATCAAGGTGAGAAGTATTCAGCTGTAAGATGCCTGAGTCAGCAGAGTAAAATCAATTAACTGCATCTTAAGTTCCTGCATATTTTCTTCACATGAAAATAAAAAATTCAGTGGACTAATTTGAGAAATCAGAACCAAATGGTTACGACTTACTGGTACATTTAAAAACCTGACATTTAGTAAAATAAACCATATCCCCCAATCTTTTAGTTTTACACAATGTCTAAGTTTAATTACATTACTAGAAAGAATGTTTAATAAACTCTTTTCCTGAACAGCTGTAAATGTTTCAGGACCATTCTGTCTGCAGGACAAAGCTTCAGAGAGGCACCTATTTGGTCTACAGATGTGGGAGCATCACTCTCTGGCTCCTGAGGAGCTGTAAAGGCTAAAGCTGCTGAAGCCACCAGGAATGAGCTGTAGAATTAGAAGCAGCATTGAGGGGGGAATCATGGAAAGAGTGAGAACGTGAACAGAAACGAGGTTATTTATGAACTTATTGTTCTTGAAATTGGAACTTTTTGCTCTCAAGGTATAGGTACGAAAGTTTTAGGATTAGCATTTTACATAGTTTAACAGTAACTAACAACAGAAACACATTATCTACATGCATTAATGACCCTATAAGAGTTTATTTTTTAAGACATTAACAATTAACCAGCTAATGAAGGCATCCTAAAAAAAGGATTTTGAAAACTATCTCCTTCTCATTTACTAATCCCACATGGGATTATTTACAGACTCGGTGATACACCACAAACTACACACCACGAAGTAGAGCTTTTGTAATCCTGCTCAAAACCAGAAGAAACACGAAGACCAGCGACCTCAAAAAGATACTGTTTAATCGATGATGAAAATCTCAAGAAGTCAGCACAGCCCGAAGCAAGCTCACACACAGGAGAAGCAGAGAGGGGCAGGGGGCCCAGACGTCACAGTCTGGGCTCCTCGCTGAGGTACTGCCAATAGGTTATTAGTTGGGTAACTTATTTCTTGAGGAAAATTCCAAGATAGGTTCATTCCCCATACAAAAATCAAGGAACCAAAGCAACAACTGCCCTGCTGGCACACCCACAGGCTGAGTGTGTCGTGCCCGTGCCTTACAGGTGAAAGCCCCACTGGTGATGTTACTCCTTAGATCACCACCATGGCCCCCGGACACAGCCTATTTAGCTGCCTACCACTGGGCTCTTTACCCCGAGCTATATTTGTACATACATATATTGGCTCGTATAGCACATTATTCGTGTATTAAACTGTCACGATGTTTCAATTTCTTCCAACTGTTTAAATGAACTGCCAAATTTAAACTGCAGCTCACCAGAGCAACTCTCAAAATAGGTAGGAAAATCCCTTCGTGCCACCAGACTGAGTAACATGGCCTCATTTAACTTATGAAAATGCACTAAGAAATAAGAATTTCCCTCTACTCTGCTTCATCAGTCTAAGCCTATCAAGAAACAAGTATGCAGAAAATGCATCCATAATTTCTATAGGAATCGTCTCAGAAAACAATCTGTAGGTAAAGAAAATAACATATCTGCAGTTATCAGATTGAGTACATATTAATGATAACGGTACCATCTCTTTTATGATAAAAGAAAATGAAGATCCTAGAGTGGAGTTGTGAAATAAGGCTTGAAATAATCACAAGTATCCTAAAATACTTTATAGTACCAAAGTCCATGTCCTGACAAATTTTCAGGTAATAGACCACAACGTCTTTACTCTCATCACTACAGACATGTACATCAGCAGCAGCTGGGGAACTAAACCTAACAAGCAAAGCACTTAATGGAAAAAACTAAACCAGCATCTGTTTACATATGCCATGGCAACCGCTGGTGTGCAACACTGAGAAATCACACAGTAAAGACTATCGCCCAGACCATCCTTTCCTAGCCAACACAAGAAAGCGTTAGCCTTGCTCTAGTTTTCTATTCCAGCACGCGGAGCCAGTCATTGCTGTGTCACGGCAACATTACAGCGCTTTGTGATCAGACCTGGGAGAAGGGACTGAGGATACGTTTCAATTTCAAATCAAGAGGATTTTTCCTCAAGTGAAAACAAACAAGAGGTACTCAGGATGTGCTTTCATAAATTACTGCTTCTGCATAAACCACAAGTAACATATTAAGCACCATAATTCAATTTTTCTGTCTGCCCTAGACAGCAGTCACTTTTAATTCACGGCACTGCACAAGAGAAGACGCGATCTGGCAGCTGGCAATTATTTTCTTAGCTTTCCCCATCTCTAGAGACCCAGCAAAACCAGAGGCCAAAGCTCTGGCGAGTGTTTAATACTTCTGGAGTTATAGGAAATTGTTTTTCCACCAAAGTCAAATGCTCAGACCGGAGTAATCTGATTTTTCTTTACTGGACTGAGTGTTTGAATTTTTTGGGGGGGAAACCGAGGCTATTTTAAAAAAAATCTCTCTCTAAATTTTAATTAATACAGCAGTAGAGATTGTGTTTTCCTTTCTTGCTAGAATCTGGGAAGCTGATCTCTGCACACCACTTCTTTCACAAGAAAATGCTATATTGGAGCAGAAACCTTGGGGGAAACAAAAATAAATGAAGGTGGTCATCACTGACTATTTCTATTTTATGCTGTATATTAACATACTCATTTTTATATATTTAACAAATATTTGTGCTACAAATATTTATGCACAACAGCAGACACTGATAATATGACATTCATTAATTTACCCCATGTATTTAATCATGTTTTATTTATGGTTCTTTCTGCATTTAAGCCCCCACTGAAGCAAATTTCTATTTTGATCACAGAATGTGTTGCAAAATATTTTGATTACTGCAAATCCATCATCTGCAACTGTGGTGTTAACATTTTGAATGGAGTAGAAATAGATATAGCTTAGCTCAATAGTTTAAACTTGTATCATACCTTGTGAGGCAAAAAATTTAGGTATGCATGCCCTCATCACCAGCTAATATTAGTTCAGATCTACAGCTGTATTTATTAACCCACTGCTTTTTAGCTGTAAGACTGCATAACATTATGATTTCTACTTATATTTTAACACTCCAGAAAAAGAGTGTTCTTTTAAATTGGCATGAAGTACAGAAGAGCTCTATTTGAACACACAGGAGCTCCCTTCCAGTACTAAGCATTCTTAGCTTTTATTATTTTAGAGCTTGAAGGGTTTATTTAAAGAATTAAAAAAAAAAATAAAAAATTCAAACCCCATCATTATATGACTAAGTTACTATGCATTTTACCAGCACATTATAATGATGAGGCAAATGAGAAGTAAAGTTTGCCCTCAGACCCCTCAAACTACCTAACTGCAGTCTGTACACTGTGAAAAATCACCTCTACTTTAGAATTTATATTGTGCATGACACAGTGAATTAAAAAAATAAGCTTCCATTCTAAGCCAGAACAAATTAACAACTTATATTTTAAATGAAATGTTAAACAAAAAAGAAAATTATTTAGAAAAGCCCTTAAGTTCTTAAAAATACACATATGAAAACAATGTATTTTGACTTTTGAAGGACATTAAAAATACAATTCTCTTGGATGCTTCCAGCAAATACATCAGTGTGACATCCTAAAAACGCAGGACTTGTTACTGGGATCTTCTCTTTTTCATCTTCCCCTCACAACAAACAGATGAGGAATTCTGCTCCTTAAAACTCAATTCTTCATTGACTTCCCATGCAAGTGCGTGAAAAAGGAGCATCTCTATTAGCTATATAATATATATAGTGATAAAAATATCTAATAGAAGACTTTAAAACATACCGTTTGACATGACTGTTAAGTGAAAAGACAAAGAGTAGACTGCTTTCTTACAAACCTCCCTGCAGCAGCCCCCTCTCAAATAAGTAAGGTTCTGCTGAAGGTTTTTGGTTTTGTTTTTAATCTACAAGGATATAAAAGTATATAAAGATTCATATTAATTTTTTTAAGTCTGTGTGAAAATGGGGATCTTTGGAAATACTCCCCTCCATACTTCATAAATTCTTCTGGGTAAAAACAAAGTGCAAATGACTCAAAAACAAACAAGGAAGAAGGAGCTACATTATCGTGTTGCCATATTTGGATGAAGTTGCCTCAAAAAATAACATAAATGAATAAAAATTGCTGATTAAATGTTAACTGCCACATGAATTACATCTAAGTTTGCAAATCAGCTATGAGTCACGCAAATAGTGTTAGGCTAGTTGCAAGGTTTTTTCCCCAGTTCTAAACAATTTCACCAATACCGATATGAAAAATACAAATAATTATATAAAAGGATAATAAATTTATTGCCATTTTACATTGTGTACCTCCTATAAGCATTTCAGAGCTAAGATCTTGCCACGTTCCTCAACAAAACTCCAAAACATCTCTGTGTTTTCCAAAATTGCTTTATATTACAAGACAATATGATTAGCCCAGAACTGGAACTGTCATTTTACATGTCAAAAGGCTCAAGCAAAAGGGTAATTTTGGTTACTTTGTGGTAACAAGATAAAACACTTCAATTGCTGCTAATCAGTTGCTCCCCTTTCCACTGACTTGCTTCGCATCTCTCTTCCTCTACAAATGCTTACACGGAAAATTATCACGGATGAGCTGGTGCACAGTTATCTGTTAGTCCATGATAACTTGTTCCCGATGTTTATATTCTCAGATTCTATTTGGTGCTTACATCCGTAGCTTATGTCAAAACTGACATATCAATCCATCATATACATATGTTCACATTTTTGTGCTACTTACCACACAGTATGACTTGGAAGTCCAGGAAATTTCAGAATTAAATGAAAAGCAGACTACACATCATATACTAAGTTACTTTATGTATTTTGATTGCTTTTTTTTAAAAACAGAATTTCTCTGCAATATAAATTTTAAAAGTAAACCCATTTTTACATTAGATATTATATAGGATACAACGTTGAGTGGACAATCTTACATGAGTTATATCAGTTAAATACAATACAAGCAGCACAATTATAAGAGCAAAACAAATATTTTGTTGTTGCACAATTAGCTTGCTCTTTCATAGGAAGGTTTCACATATTATACAGTAATGCTTGTGGCCAAAAAAAACCAGAATTACCATGAACTGCTTTATTTCATTTTAATGAAAGGATAGCAAACTGTTTCCCAAGTCCTTCCCTTCCAATCCATCATGTTTTAAACTCAGATGTACAGAAATGACCTTACGATACAATGAAAATAACATTTATTCTTTGTAAGAATGCACTTTTAGATAGAAGGCACGCAAGCCTGGGGAAGGTTCTGGCTAGGACCATAAATCTGTCTATTCATTAAATCATTCCATTCTTACCAGCTGCACTTCTCCAAAAGCCCCTCTTCCAATCACCTTGACAACATCATAGTCTTCAGCTTTCATTTGTAAAGCTCGAATTTTTTCCACAATCTTCTCATCTAAAACAAATTAAATAAAAGTTGTGATAACGCATGCATTAACAGAATACAAGAATTTTCTTTAACATTTTTCATTCAGATTAAAAAAACCCTATTTTTATTTAACTGTTTAGAGCCTTCTTGGTAATTCTTGAAATCTGAAGTCACGAATAATTTTCATTACTGTTTGATTATTGTTCGGAAACGATTAACTGTCTACCTTTAGCTGAACTGTCTTTTGGATTTTGCTGACTCTCATTTCGCACCTCTAATAATCATTCACAAGCTTACAGGAAGACTCTGGTAATAAAAAGAACCAGAGAAGCCTATCTTGAATTTTCAGACAATTATTCATTGCCACCCGCTGTGCTGCCAGGATCCCCTGACACTCGACTGATAACGCAGGAGTGTGAAATACCTGGTGCACACAAAAGCTCTGCAGGTGCAACCTGCTCCTACACACCTGGAGGGTTCAACAGCAGCGATATGCCTTCAGATCCACTCCTTCATTCCACAGGAAATAATAATTCAAATTTACACATGTTTGTGTAAGTGCTGGCCATCTCAAAGTGCTTTTTAGCATTCACTGCATGTGTAGTTCTATATTTTCTAAAATTAGGTTTACGATGCTCAATTCAAGTATCCTCTGATGCAATATTCTGCAGGTAAGTTCTTCCACTATTTTTCTTGTTGGCAGTTGTGGGAATCTGTAAGGAAAACCAGTGAAATTCTGACCTCTGACAAATTCTAAAAACATGCAGGGTCCTAGACTCTTTAATTTTGCAAAGGTCGAATGCTCTAGTGAATGTATTCCTGGCTAAATACATTTTAAAAATCTATTCTTATTACAAAGACAATGGGAGCAATGAATGGAATCCATACTACTGGAGGTAATCTTAAGGTGACAAGTTTTGACACTGTCCCCACACATGCTTAGAGGAAGAACAAACCAAAGGAAAACAGGTTGGCTGGAGCAAGACCTCTACCAGGGAAAAGCATCTTCGTACAATTGTACAAAGAGTTGTGGATGCTTATATTCCGAGAACAGCAGAGGTGTATATTGCAAGATCCCTGTTTAGGCTCAAAGATCATGGAATTTGATCCCAAGAAAGGCGTTAACGGGGACCTCAGCTCTGAACACGGGGAGAAAGGATCAGAGGTACAGTTAATTCAGTATGGCATTAAAGATGACACCATCAGTGGGGAGTTAATGATAATAAACATCTAGTAAATAGTTTAACCATTCCTCCACATTCATGAAGAGCAACCTGACAGGCTACAAGCAATCCAGGAGATGCCTGACCACCAAGAACATTTCTTTTGACCCAAGTGAGCAACAAACCCAACCAGGGAGGCACTCTGGTCTACTACCCACTAACGAGAAAGAACTGGCCAGGGGTGACAAAGTCCGTGTCAGCCTTGGCTGAAGCAACCTTCAGATGGTGGAATTTAAGACCCTGAGAGAACTGAGGAAGGAAAATAGCAGACCTTGGACTTTGGGAGAACAGACTACAGCTTGTTCAGGGAACTCATAAGGCAGCATCTCGTGGGAAGCTACTGTGGAGGGTAGAAGAGTGGGTTGATCTTCAAAGATGACACATTCATAGCACAAGAACTTTCTGTTCTAGTCAGCTAGAAACTGAGCAGGCATGGCAGAGAGCCAGTTTGGCTGAATGGGCATCCTCTGCCTCAACTCAAACACAAAAAGCAAAGGTTTGGAACATGGAAGCAGAGATGCGCTACCCAGCCTGAATCTCCCAAGCATGCAAGGATGGAACTGGGAAAGTCAGGCTCAGCTGGAACTGAAGGTAGCCAGGGTTATGAAGAGAAACTAGCCTTTATAAGTACACTGGCAATCAAAGAAAGAATGAGGCAAATGTGCCTGCTGTTCCTGGTGGAGTAGGAGATCTAGCACCAAAGGACACAGAGGAGATCAAGGTACTCAATGCCTCTTTTGCCTCAGACTTCACTGGCGAGTTCTGCTCACAGACCTCCCAGCTCCCCAGAGCCGACAGCAGAGTGTGAGGCAGTGGTATAGCAGTAGAAGTCAGAGTTAAGGACCAATAAAGCAAACTTGACATACACTGGGCCATAAGATGACACAGGATGCATCGGAGCGTGCTTAAGGAGTCAGTCAACACCACTACCAGGCTGTTCTCTATCAACTTTGAAAGGTTATGGCATCCTGGGGAGGCTCCTGATGACTGGTAAAGGGCAAATGTCACGTCTGTGTTCTAGAAGGATGACAAGGAGTATCCAGAAAGCTGCAAGCTGGAACAGCAGCCTAACCTCACTGCCCAGTATGATCACAGAGCAAATCCTTCTGGAATCCACTTCCAAGCACTTGATGGAGAAGAAAGCATAGGAACAGCCAGAAAGGAACTAAAAAGGACAAACTGTGTTTGGTTAATGTGATTGCCTTCCATGGCGAGATGTGTGTCTTGGTGGACAAGGGGAGAGCAGTACATTTTTCCTTTCCTTGACTGTAGAATGACTTTCAACAGAGCATCTCCGTATCCTTGTAGCCAAACCAGGCTGACATGGATTGTACAGAGAAAACACAAGGTAGGCAGAAAACCTGCTGGAGTCATGGTCAGCGCTTCAAAGTTCAAAGTTGATATGCCGGAGGGCAGGGCTGCTCCTAAGAGGGACCCAGACAGGATTGGTAAATGAGCTGACAGGAACCTCACAAAGTTCAACAAAGGCAAATGCGGAATCCTGTAGCTGGGATGCGACGACACCACACAGCAGGACAGGACGGCACTCACCAGCTAGAAGGCACCTTGAGAAAGAGGACCCGAGAGCAAGATGAACAAAGAGGAATGAGCAGCAAGGCCTTGCACTGGCTGCATACAAGGCTGCACTGGTAAATGCACAGCCACTGAGTTGAAGGAAGTGATTTTTTTCCCCTCTGTTTGTCACTTGTGAGACCACATCTGGAATGCTATGTCTAGCATTGGGCTCCCCAGTGCAAGAAAAATATCAAAACATTCCCTAGCTGAATGGAAGGCCACCAAGGTGCTTAGAGGGTGGGACCACATGATGCTCATAGAGAAGCTGAGAGAACTGGAATTGTTCAGCTTAGGGCAGTCAAAATAAACGGTTGACCTCAAAAGAAGTTGAAAGGAGGTTTTACTTATAAGAGGTGCAAAGTGAAAGGACAAAAGGCAACGTCAGACAAGTTGGAACACTGGAAATCCTACTTTGTAGGAAAAGAATCCCTAGAGTTGGGGAATGAAGCAGACTGTCTGGTGGAGCTGCAAAACCTCCATCTTCGGAAATTTTCAAAATTCAGCTGCACAAGGATCCGAACTACCTGATCTGGCATCAAAACTGGTTTGACTTCGAGTAGAGTTGGACGTTTGACCTCCAGAGGTCCTTCCTAACCTGTGGAACACAAATTGCAACTAAAAATTTCTTCTTCTGAGGAAAAGCTTATGTGTGAAGGGGAAGGGGAGAGACTTAAAGGGAAATAAAAAGTTAATACTGAGGGAAAGAGTCTGCTAGTAAAGACATAAGGACAGAGGCAAGTAAAAACCTCAAAAGCAGACAAATCTGCTATATTCAGTATACCAACAGGACTGTGAAGTAATCCAGAGCGTGAAAAGGAAAAGAAGCTGAGAGAGTTCTGAGGCTGTTTTCTACAGTGAACCATGAAAGCTTAGACAGGAACCACAGGACAGCAACAGTGCTTTACCCACACCACGTTTATTATTGTGTTCATGATGTGAACTAATTTTGCAGTTTGGGAAGGGAAGACTGTGCTTGGAAGCTTACTTTAATTGCAGATCAGAAGACAAGGAGGACAAATGCAAATTGTCTCTTTTGTCATAAAATCTAACAGATACAGAACAGATAATCAAAGCACGGAACTAACTTGAAACAAAAAACGGGCTGCACGAAGGCAAGCTCAGAGAAACCCTGAAGCAATGTCATAATTGCAACATGCTGGATCATATGATTTAGTTCATGTATCACATAACATGTTCTAATTCAAGGTGCAGGAGACCTTTCCAACACTATCCTTTTAGTAGAGGACTGAATTTTTCCAGAAGGTTTCACACAGATGAGTTTGTACATTTGTGGTATCTGCATGCACACATACCACAGACTGTGTCTTACGGCCCCATGAATTTGCAACAGCACGAAGCCCAGCAGAAGAAAAATGTTAGGTTTAAAGGAAGACATTAGATGGACTCCCCAGCCCCAGAACGTAATGGAATCTTATAAAAAAGTTGTGATATCTGAGTAAAAGTCCTAAAACGTGAGAATGCCATCGGCTATGGCTCAGGTTTCTTCATTAACACAGGAAGGACCAGGAATGCTGGACAGCATGAATGTTTAAAGACAGCTTTTGATTTACTGCTTGAAAATGGCACTATAACCTTTAAACAAATGAAGCCTCACTTTCTGAAAGGGCAGAGTGTTTGGATCAGTCACTGACAGCTGGCAGCAAGAATGTGGCTGAAGGTTACAAGTGCTTGTGAAAATGGAATAAATACCTCACTAGAAGAGTAAAGGGGGGTGGGGAGGAGGAGAAAACCAAGCTTTTCTGCTTTTTGAGGTAAAAAAAAAAAAAGTTTCATATCCAGGTTATTTTCTTGAAAGTTAAAAAGAGCATGTATCAGGCAGTTCTGGGGTGTGTATGTACGAGGAATAAAAATGCAAGGGAGTGCAATTTTATCCCCACAGACCAGACACAGTCAGTCAATGAGTGCTGCTATGGAGTACATTAAGTCAAAACTTGCTGCCCCGGGCAAAAGTCTGGCCAGAAGTTAAACTGAAGTACAGCCAGGAAGTGCTGCAATCCCACACCCGCCCAAAACCAAACAAAAAAGCCCAACAGAAAGACTGAAATAATTAGGGCTGCAAACACAATATCTGGTCAAAGGTGTGTGAGGAATAAGAAGCTGCTGGAGACCTTGCAGAAGCAGCAGAAACCAGAAGGCACAGCTTCAGACGAGCGAGCACTTCCCCCTCCAGAGAAAAGGAATAGGAACACAAGAAGTATGTTGTCTTAGGGAAATGGAAAGCAGCAGTCCTCTGACTTGCAGAGGATGCATCCCTGACTTAATGAAAGTAAGTGTAATGGCAGAACTGAATTGCTTTTTATCTATCAAGTACCCAAATGCAAAAGTAGTTTTTGACTGACATATAACTCGCTTATACATCTAAGACATCTAAAAACTGTGGCTCTAATTCATGCTCTGCTTGGGAAAAATTTCTTATTTGCTACCTCTCCCGTAGCTACTCTTAGCAGAACAGTATCATTAAGAGCGGAACGAGAGCCCAACCTGCCGAGGTGTCTGCAAAGACCTGGCAAGGAGCAGCCTTAAAGAAGCCAAGAGAAAACCAGAGGGGCAATTAGCTCCTTAACTTAATGTAAATTCTACAGCGCATTAAATTTCTAAGATTCTTCTTAGCATCTGACATTTCGCCTGTGTCACTGCCAGGATGTGTGGAGCATGGAGAATGACAGTCATGGCAGGCATTAACACCGTGCCAGATCGCGCATTTCTGCTGGTAACCACATGGCTGGCGTATGATTCAGCAACTGCAAGCAACACAACAAAATGTGAGGGAAGAAACCAGAACTGGTACTTTTTGCAAGAAGTTAAGATTAACAGATAAATCTTCTAAGTAAGCAGTGTCTGCTTGGAGAGGAAAATGGCAACAGCAACTTTTTAGGAAGTTTATTTGGGGGTTAGCAAAGCTGCCGCATGAGTGACACGCCTGTACTAAACATGCCTTCTCCTGTAAATATGTCCATTGCTATTACACTCCAGAAGTTTGCAAACCTCCACAAAATCAGCAAATCATTTTAATAATGGAGGTTTCCAATTTTCGAGTGATGCTAGGTAATCCACAGGAAGTCACTGATCCATTTAGGGAGTCAAGGCTTCTGGACTGTAGCAGACCTGTTCATAGCACCACTCCATGTGCAGCTGTTCAGACTTCCTCAAAATCCATTCTTCATGCCCTTCTAGTCCTGATGATAAGATTGTAAATGATGAAATATTTTTAACTGTTGCTTAATTATCTGCTCCCAGAAGTTAAAGCAGCTAACAAGCTACATAGTACCTGCATGGGAGACCACCAAAAAAGGCACAAGCCACTAAGAAACGATTCAACACTTGGCAAATCTCAGATGGCAGAAAAAGTGACTTGGAAGAATTGACTCAACCTGTTGTCACGGCCTAGACGACAGAAGAGGAAAAGAGAAGATCAAGAAAGACTTGACACACCAAGCCCATGCTGGAAAGCCCAAGCTTCTTTTCTAAAATAAGCAAGTCAGTTTTCACTCAGAGGACTATGAGATTACTCTCATTGTTTTGGGAATTAAATATTGTGTTGTGCTTCCCTGTCTCATGAATACTCGAAAACCAGCAGCAATTTAACCAGAATCCTAACTGTTGATTAAAGCAATACAGAAGACTGAAAAAGAATGGTTGTAATATGTGAGATACTTAGGCGCCTCATAATAAATACATGCTCTACTTTACCTTATGCCTCATAATAAATACATGCTCTACAATACCTTAGAGAAAGTAGTAAGAAATCAGAATAATAAGGGAAAGCAGGCAATTAAAAAGTTTCTTGCAAATTAAACATGAAGAGGTTGCTTCTGCAGAGTGGTCACAGAAACAGGATATACCAAACTCCTATAGTATGGGCAATTAATAAATTGTAGTTTTGTGAAATGAGCTAAAACATTTGAGTTTCAGCTTGAAACTAGGAGTTGAGCTGAATATCAATTAATGTCTCAGCTGAGATGCAAACTATTTCATTTTTAAATTAAAATAAGCTATTAATAAAACATGAACCTGATTAGCAATGACTTGCAGTAGGTCTGAAGCAGGGTGTATCCAAACTCCCGGGAATATGGTAGAAAAAAATTTTTCCTTCTTGAAGTGTTATTGTGGAATTAAGTGATTAAATTGACTGAAAGTGTGACAATTATTGCAGTGCTCTCCACAATTTTTGAGAATTTGTATAATATAGATTAAAACCATCATAAGCAACAACTCCGCCTCAGCTGCTCCACTTTTCAGTACAGAGTGCTAACTCCGAGGATGGCCCTGTCACCTCTCCATGGTGTCCTCAGGAAGCCCTGAGGAGGGACACAGGCTCCAGGTCCCCGACATCCACTGCTCATCAGAGTCTGTCAGAACCTTTTGACAATAATTCTCATCTAGGCATTTCCTACAGCTCTTCACATGCTGAGAAAAATCAGAGGAGACAAGAACTCACTGTTCCCCAACCTAAGAGAGAAACAACTTATTCTTCCACAAATTCTTAATTCAATCCCGAACTCTTTCTCCAAGTCCAAGGTAGCGAGAGGCTTCAGCAAGCACGTGTACGCTCTTCCTTTCTACTGATACGTGCTACTCTCAGAACAGTTTCCAAAAAGACACGAGCTATGGGTTCAACAACTTTAAATCGCATAAAATGACAATGCCAGTAAGAAGCCAACTGCCCTCCTGTTTTTTCTTGCACCCAAGAAGCTCCCTTTGTGCCAGCACAAATATCAGTGAAATAAAAGTCAGGAATTGGTCTTTGCTTTTCTTTTGCCTGACTAGTTTTAACAAAAAGAAATAAACAAACCGACCACCCCACTCTT
>KZ506486.1:46272-60118 GCA_002844005.1 Limosa lapponica baueri
GAGAAGGAAGGGGGTTTTTCACATCATAGAATTAAGCTAGAACTTATTGTCACGGGATGTTTCTGCTGCCAAGGAGTTTACGTTGGGCTGAAGGCTGTTCGATTCAAGGGAGATAAAGCTGTCAAGAGCTATGAGACAGGAAAAGTCCACATCTACCTCGGAGAGTCCCCGAGCTGCCTCCTCTCCACAGGCTGAAGGAATGCAATGGAACAGGAAGAGTCCTTCTCCTGTACTCCATCCCAGGCACTTCTGAGCCATTGGCTACTGCTGGAAACAGGGTATTTCGGCTTGACTAAACCCCTGATTCACTCTAGTTTCCACTGTACTGATTCACTTTCATGCTATTACTTTGAGGCAACTGTCTTTTTATTCCTACACAAGCAGCTGCAATCCCTGTAAGTAATTACAGGGAAGTAAGACAGAGAGTTTCAGCCTCAGTATTATGTGCTCTGGACAAAAGAGAACATCCGGCGTCAAACTCAAAAATACACAAGGAAAAAGAGAAGAGTTTCAACAACAGAGACTAAGAGAAACCATTCTGAAACCAGCAGTATATTGATTCTTGCCTCAATTGTGAGAAAACAGAGGCTGAGTTCAAATGCCAGCTCTGGCAACAGCCAAGTCAAGTGCCACTGCTACAAAACAGGCTATGAGCTTGCAGACAACATTTGCAAGGACTTGGTATCAGCCCTGTGTGGAATGAGACAATTTTTCTAATCTTAGTAACACACAGAAAACTATTTACCATTTAGTGATGTTTAAGAGTCATATTGGATCTATTTTAGGCTAACTTGTAAGTCTTGGAAGCAGCATTACAATTACATACACATACAGATATACTAAGGGAAAGAAAATTCAAAACTTAGGTTACAATAGAATAGAGGTTGATTGCCCAACCTTACTACATTTCCCCTTCCACATCATGATAATCCTTCCTGCATGGAATGGCTGGCTGTGCAATACTGCGTTGTATCCTTTTTCCTGGATGCAACGTCATCTCTTGCTCAGTGAAAATAAAACCAATGGAATTAAGTGTATAAAATTTCTCTTTGGTAGTTTAAAAACAACATTTCAGGTAGAGTCAATGTTCTAGAAACTTGATTTTCATTACTGCACAGAGAATGCAAAAACCACTCACGCTGCAGTTTCTGAAATACCATGACTGATTATCAATTTTACAGCTGGTTAAACCTCATTCTAGTTAAAAAAGGCTATTTGTTGTGGTAATACTCTAGATGGTAACTCTGAAATAAAGTGGGACACTTGGTCTGGCATTTGCATAACGAGTTCCCAGAACATTCTTCTTCCCAAGTGTTCCAGCTGTAGGTGCAAATCAAACAGTTGGGTGTGCTTATATATACAAGACCTTTGTGTTTGCATTTCTGAAACGGAATCACATCAAATTAGCAAAGGAAATTGCTGTCTTTTTAGAAGAGACTCAGAATCATAATGCAGTTCTTTAGTTTTTTTACAGCTGAGAGTGACAATAGTTGCAAGGTGTAGCAATATTTTAAATATAGGATTCATCTTTAAAAGACTCCAGTGTCATTTTTTTAAGACACAACAACTATCTCAATTTTCAATTTAGTGTTGGTCGCACAACTTTACCAACCAAGGAAATTACTGTTTTCAAATCCAATTCAAAATAAGACTTATCCTTACTAACACAAGCGGTATTGTGAAATTGTTCTGAAATCAGCAGTACTAGAGTAAACGTATTTTCTTCACAGTAAAGAAGATGTTCCTGAGCTATTGTACATTCACTCTTTTCTTCATTACAGATGAAGTAAAATGAAGTTCTTGCTGTACATCTGCACATTCATTCTTTTAGCCATGAGACCTGTAATGTGATTTTCAGATGAATATACAAGTTTTCAAGCTCTCAAGAAAAAAATCCCATCCAAACCCACTACATTTTGAAGTCAGTATGTATCTTTACCTTCTTTTACTCTTTAAGAGAATTCCTGGTCCCTAACTTCCTCCACACAAATCGAGAAGGTGAAGGTATGCTGGTGATAGATAAAAAGAATTCCCTTTTTACTTTCAACTCCCAAGAAAATATTTCATTACCAATATACAAACTTAGCACTATAAAAATTCAGTGTGATGATTTAATCACTTCAAACAAAGGTGCAATAAACCACAATGCAGCTGACTTTCTATTACTTATTTCTAAATTTTTATATCACCCCGTACTACACACTATGAAATTCTATATTTAAGTCATCTCTTCAGTCAGAATGCCATCTCTCTCTCAGTGGAAATACTTTAGTTAGATACCAAAATAGAACTCCTAGAAGCAGTAATCCTTTATGCTGACTCATTTATCTGAAAACATAACTACGGTTCTTCGAAAGCATATACCTAGCTTTATTATGTGCTCAAAACACCGATATTTAATGTACGTTTCAGAAACTCTGAATTACAGTTATTGTTTTCACAATAAGTTTGTGAAACTTCACTAATGTGAACTAATCCCCGTCATTTGCTCTGATCCCACAGCGAATTAAAAACATCTGAATAATAAACTGACCATGGACTGCCTGTTCGAAAAGTACGTATAACTGTATTTACCCAACAGCAGCAAAGTAAAACTCCTTCTCCAAAGAACAGGTAAAGAAGTGTTAAAGAGGCTAAGAAATACCGCAGTCATCAAATTAGGAGATATTTAAGATCTGAAATATTAATCATCACAAATACCGATGAAAGTTTGGCTTGAAAACTAGACCCTGTTTATTTCCTGATTTGGAAAAATGAAAATCCATAGACGGGTTTCTACAGTAAATCATGCTACTGAAAATCCAAGTTTATAGTAAAATGATCAGAAAAAACAAGCCTGAGTTTCGGCAGACATAATGTAGACAAGAAAAGGGGTCAACAGTTAAAAAGATGAAAGCATAGAAAAGGAACAGGGAAATGCCAAAGATCATTGAAAAGACATTTTTAATGTCTTTAAACACACATTTTTTGTCTGTACTGTACTACTGTGATTGAACTATATCACAAATTATAATTAGATTTTAAAATTTAAAAAAAAGTCACCAAATGAATGAAATGGAAATTCAACTCCCTACCTATCATTGAACCATACAGTGGGAGAAACCGAAACTGCTTATTTCCAAAGTGAGCTTTCCCATAAAATTTTAAAATACTATTAACACAAACTAGTGTTAGAATTCTAGAACTAGTTCTAGATTTATTTACAATTTTTGTTCATAAATTTCTTTAGTAAAAGGACCATATACTTTTTTTTTTTTGCAGTTCCTCTTACATACATATATGAAAACCAGCACACCAATAAAGCATCATAAATTAACAATCAGATTTTATGACCTCTTATCTTAGTCCATCCCAGTTTCAATCAGGGAAAAATACATGTGCCTTCAAGTTGCTTGTTGAGCCAGTAAGGTTAGGTTAACAGTTGGACTTGATGATCTTAAGGGTCTTTTCCAACCTAAATGATGCTATGACTCTCCGATAAGCAACCCAGTAGGTTTACAAAGCAAGAGCGGGGATGGCAGCAGCCCAGACAAAAGGGTACAGACAAATGGGACACCCTTCAGGTAGAGCACAGGCTGCGAAGGGTACAGGTCAAATAAAGTTAAAAAAACCAAGCAAACAAAAACAAATCCAAAACTTTAAAAGTCCTGTCTGCTGCCAAGAGGATTTCAGACTCACAAGTGCTCTGAGTTTGTAGGGAAAGGTACTTTACAACAAGCCAATGAAGCCTTCTCCAGTGAAAACACCCAAAGCAGTGAGTCAGGCCCCGCGCAGACCGCACAGCTCTATTCCATGGCAGTGACCGTGTTTCAGAGCAACGCCAGCAGCGGAGATTACGCCCAGTGTCCAGCACAGCCTTAGTGCTGCACTGCCAATGGAAAGGTGGGTGATCCCAACAGCTGTTACCTGCACTTCTCCTGGTAGCTTGAAACACAGGCAGAGCTCTGGACGGAGACTTCTGCCCGGAGTAGGTGCACAATCACACAAGATAACTGATGCACTTCCTTTCTCCTCCCTCTTACCAATTTTCACTCTACCAATAGCACAGCTCATAGCTCATCCGTGCCGCAAACTCAACACTCGGGTACTCAGGCAGTAACTTCATCCATTGGGAAATCAAATCAGTTGAACAAAACTGCTGCACTTCCACCCCTTTGTTAGCCAAACCAGCAGGACAGTGTACACGAGGAATGAGGAGCAAATGACCTCAAGATCAAAGCTAAGTCTGTGAGGTGCTGTAAATTAGAACAAGCAAATGTTCACCAGCAATACCCATTAGTGAGAAAACATCTACCTATGCAATGAAAGCAACTGAGCCACTTCAGTGCCATCTTCTTCTGTTATATCCCCTGCTTATTCCCACTTTTGCAGGAGTTAATACAGTTCAGGAACAAAAAACTCTTTACTTGACACTTAGAAAGCTTGCACTTATTTGAAATGCCCCTTGTCTATAGTTGTATAAATACATTTGTTAAAAGTGCTATATAGCAAGAGTGCTTTAAATAAACCAAGAAAGCACAGCATCTTTTCATGAAGTATCTTTCAAAGTAATAAAACCTGTAACTTATTTTAAACTTGGGAAAAATCTTCATGGACCACCATCATTCAGAGCTGTCACGCGTACGAAAGTTGACCTTCTTACTATGCAATTCATCTGCTGACTGAAATTTTACAGATTGCTATTTGGCTTTTAAAAAACTTGAAACAACTTGAAAGAAATATACAAAATACAGTATATCCAAATACAAGCTTCAAAGGGATCTATCGCTTTACCCTTATCAAGCACTCTCAGCAAAGCCACCCACCATCCCCGTGCCCAGCGGCCGAGGCCGTGGGGAAGCGTGGATCTCAGGGCAGCAGCAGCCTGTCCCCCGGCCTGTCCCTCCCGGTGCTGAGAGCTGGCAGGGACCGTGGCCGTGGCCAGGGGACAGCCACTCTGCTCCCCTTCCGCCACCAGGTGTGGTCGGGAGCACGGGCTCCTTTACGCATTCAGGAGTAAAAACCAGAATTCCCGCCTTGTGCCAAGAAGCCCTCAGAGCTGCTTCCCCGCCAGTATTCCCAGCTCTTCCCTTCCACCTCTTGGCAACATCTGCCTGTCTGAAAGCTGCAAAGGGGAAGGAAAAAAACCCCATCCCCAAACCCACAGAGAAGAGTTTTCAAAAGGAGGAGACTGTCTTTCAGCTACACACGAACGCCAACGCTGCCCACAGAGCAGAAGTCTTACCCTCATTTCTGATATGGAATTCTGTTCTCGTTGAACAAACGTTATCCTTCTTTACCAAAATGCAGTTTACCAGAAATCAGGGTTGTTTGCTGTTTTGCATATCAATTTTACATTTAGGGTTGTGCTATTCAATTACCAAGAATGCTAACGAAGATATTAACTCACTCCCTTTGTCATGGAGAAATATTTTAAACATGAAACATCTTACTAGTACGATTCTAGATTTTTTGTATTAAAAAAAAGTGCTAGGAAAAAATATACTGTGGGAAAAAGAGCAATAAGTAGCAATCACACTAAGAAGACATTTTCACAAGTCTCTCAAGTTCTAAAGCTACCTATAAGTTATCCAATCTTACTTTATAATATACACTGAAACCTGCAACCAGGCTTTGCTGTGTATTCATTCTACCCGCTCAGTGCTGCAATTAAGATTGTACGTGCAAAGTCAACAGTATGACACTTTCATCTTCTAAAATGTTTAGAAAGTTATAATACTATTTTGCTTCATTTTAAAAACATCTTCCACTCACTACAGGAAGTAGCTGAACAAAAGCCGAACAGGGCACCTGCCCATCCCTATGAACAGCCGCTCAAATACTATCTTCTAGTAAATACATGATTAGATGGGAAAATTATTTAATTTCCTGATCTGCCTCCAATTTAAGAAGGCGCTACATAACACACAGCCATCTGCATGAGCTACTTGTGAATGTTTGTGCGAAAAGCAGGAATTTTTAACAATATTACAGTGACTTGTAATTTATCCAAACTATACATATGTCAAGCTTAAAGTGTCTTATCATACATTTGTTAAACTCTGACATTTGCAACAGAAAGAAGTGAAGCTACGCTCAATGTAGCTGTGACAATGTAAATCACAATGCTCTATGCAAACTCACTTTCTGACTGATTATATAATTATGGCACACTGTAATTAAGCGTATTCTTCCAACTAGCCACGATCTTAGTAAACCAACTCCCTCCTTTTAAATTTTCTCACCAAATCAAAAGCGAGGAAGCATTCAGAGACCTTCAGCAACCCCTCCGAGAGCCCTAAGACACAGCCACCTCCCAGCTGCACAACTTCCCACTGACAACTCATGTCCCACTAAAAGACCTAGGTCCTTCCCTGGACAGAAACGGACTGAAGGCACATTTTAATGTTAGACAGAAGCATGAAGATCAATGGAAATTTATGCTGTGATTTTTTTGGGCAGCTCTGAGGAACACAAAATACTGTCCCCATAAATGCAGAAGTAAGCTGTTCTGCGCAGCGGGCATGAAAATGAGATGTGCTTTCTCAACCTCCACTCACAAACCAAGTTGCACCAGCTCTTTATGCTACAGAAATAAGGAGGAAAAGCTAAAAGTTTCTTCCTACTTCGTGCTGCTCTGCAGTCAAAATTCATTTCTACTGAAGTCAGCAGAGCTCTCTCACTTTAATGTTTAAGGCTTTTTAAAAAGAGGTGCTTTAACCATGTCAGTAATACAATGTCAGAAGGAGTTATTTAACAAAGCCATGTTCCTGTGCTCCTCTTGTCTCCTGCTTTTTCTTTCTTGGGGTTTCTGTCCTTGTAAAGCTCCATTTCAGCTTGATTCACAGGCAAAATTTCATTCTCTCAAAACTGATCTTGCATTATTTCCATAATTTGTCATTAACTGATCTTAATATGAAATGTTTGACCACAGTCGTATGTATTCTTCAGAGGTGCAATGTCTTCGCCGGCCAGCACAGCTTTTTGAATTCATCTTATCTACACAGTCCACATTGCCATGTCGTTTTTTCCTACAGCCGTGTTTCCATCATTACAAGTGAAGAGGTCTGCTCTTTTAACAACACATGCTGCTCTTCGCATCAAATCACGCAGAAGACCTTTTCAAACTTTCAGATTGAAAAAACCACAAACTTCTGAAGACTGGGGACTTCTTTAGGAAAGCCAAGCTTTTAAACAATAATTTTCAGAATTCTTCTCTTTACATCACAACAGTTCAGCTGTTCTTTTTTTCCCCTAGATGCACATACAGAGTTTTTCCTTGAACTTAGTGCCTTCCTTAGATTGCTTTCTGAAGGCTTTTTGTTTTTTAGTCTGCTCAATGACAAAAAACAATAGTCAAGCCTACTTCACAGCTAAACAATGGCACTCTACCAACTTCACAAAAGCAGAGAAATGCTAAATAACTACTATTAGTAACTATTTAGAAAGAGGTTCTGGAGGTCTGTTGCATGTAACGGTAATATCTCAGCATTTTCTGTGAAAGTATTACATTTACTACACAATTTTAGTCAAGTTGCACCTTTATCACAAGCATTTAACTTCCATCTGCTTCAAAGAGAATTTCTGAGTGAGCAAGACTACACAGTGAGATTTAACAGAAGTACCCAACGTAACTGAAAAATGCTGCCAGTAAATTAGCAAATGTTTGATAGAAACGTTATTTAAGAGCACTTCAAAACTGTGACTGGGGAGCAAAAGAGGGTCTGCCTGGCACCATCTCCGAAGGAGACGCACATCACTGCATAAAACGCTGGGGTTTCAGAACACCAGCATCGACACAGCGCCTGGGTGGCCGTATGAAGTTGCAGCTTTACATTCGTAGTATTTATTTTTCATAATTTCTTGGAATGCAGTTCATAGTTTAGCACAGCAGTCTTTCCAATCTTTAAGTTTTAGCTGTGTGATGTCATTTCACCTCTTTAATAAGATACAGCCTTCAGCCAATTAAACCATTTCATTAAAAAGGTTATCTAAATGAGAACATCAATTCATGCTCTCCCTTCGTATACATTCCTTCCCTAACATGACAGTCTCCCATTAGCAATAATGCATATAAAAAATTTATAAATAAAATCTATGTACTCTATCCCTCTTACATCGCCTACCTCTAGGTCTCAACATCTCAAAATATCTGGCTTATACAAACAAATCATAACAAATATTGCACACATGAACTATATAGAATGTATAAAAGTTATTTTAAAATGCAAGTTTTAAAAAATAAAGTTAATAAAGTTGCAACTTATTTCTAAACATATTATAGTCTATTAAAATCACTTACATAGGATTGTGTTAATAGTAAAATGAGAAAAAGCCCAGAAGTTGTAGTAAGTGAATCTGACTCTTGGAACACATAATGAAGCAGTTATTTGCTACATATTTTAACAAAGCCTGAAGGACTTCCACAAATAACAAATGTGAAAATGTTGAAACTGTAAATATGTTGGTAATTGCTTTGCTTTAATTCACTGAAGAAAAATGATCAAAACCAGTTCTTTTGGAGGGGTTCCGAGATGGAATTTAGTGAACAGCCTGTACTTTTAATTAAGACTGACCAACTCTGATAGTTTTCATATAAAGTAATCATCATTATATGGCATTCTAATACACATGCTGTATCAAGGGCAAGTGTAAAAGAACCTTTTGAAGCTTATTTCTTTCCATTTGCCACAAACTGTAGGAAAGTCATTATATTGTTGATGTTATCAAGAAGCATTTGAATAAAAACTGGAGAGAGATGGGAAGCTCAAGCCTACGCTACAGTTCTGTGAAATGTGATATCCACAGCAGTTAAGGCAGATTTCTCAAGCACTAACTCCACCTGACTCCTCAAAACAAGCTTCGAAAGCAGGTTAACATTATCATTTGCTTCCAGAGCTGTGTATGTTGCAGGCATCTAACAATGAGTAATCAATTATAGCAACCCACAGTAATTTTCAGGGCTGCAGATTAACCAGTCAAGCAGCATATGTTTGCATACAGCAATGATCTAGTCAAGCTCTGAGGATGAAGTTCCAGGACAGTCTCAACCAGTCCCTCCATCCCCTAAACAAGAATCCCCACCCCTCCTTTGACTCCGCAGCAATGCCTTTCTCACCCTGAGCAAGCCAGTTTAGGCAGCTAAACGGGACAGGTCTTCTGCAGTTTTGGCCACTTAGGTTCTTAAACCTGCTCACTGCGGGGTCAGAGAAGCAAAACGATCAGCGGAAAGGCAACAGAAAGAATACAGCAACCAAGACAGATCAGTTAGATGCACAGGGAGAAAATACTCCTGAGAAAATGTAATTTCATTCAAAGTTGAAAAACCAAGAGGGGAGAAAAAAACCAACAAAACCAACAAAAACTTGGAAAGAACTGGTTTCTTTTATTCTACCAATGCAACTTTCATTGGGAAGATGTACTGAGTCTTCAGAACTGATTGTTTCTGGTCATACTAATCAGTCTATTTTAAGAACAGAAAATACTTTCGTAACTCTAAGAAAAATATGCTCAGCACACTATCAATAGCTATTAGTTTAACCATAGAAAATGTTTTGCATTTCACTGAGTTATGGTTCACATCCAAGTGGACAGATAGATGTCTCAAGAACAAAACACTCCCTTACATATTTTAGAGAGTCATCCAGTAAGTTCATATTTTATTTCCTGACAAACAAACAAAGAAAAAAGCAAAATGTCGAAATAGTGAATATTTATATAATGAAATATAAAATTGTTCAAACATTATTATAATACCTCCTTTTGCTTAGGAAATAGAGCAGGAAATTTAGAGAGTGTTAGAAAGATAATTTGTAAGTCATATTTACATGCTGCACAAAGGTCATGTTCAGCTGTAAACTAACATACACAGCTGTATCAGTAAATTTATATTTTGGGAAAAGATTAATTACAAACTAGTGTCATTTAAATAATTCTATTTTAAATGGACCCATGCTTTACAGCAAAACGGTAACATCACTTCACCTCTTCAAATAGTTTTTCTTTCCCATTCTATGTAAGACAATGGTCATGACCCCTCTCATAAAAGTGTTGTTTGGATTTATACTAAGTAGTTTGAAAGAATGTTTATCCTGGGTTTCATGTATCTGGGCTGTCAACTTGAAAACCTCTTCCCTCAATACCCTTCAAAAAAAACCCAAACCACCACAAAACAAAAAAACCACCCTGCCAAAATCCGAACAACACTTTTTCTCCTCAGCTTCCTATCCCATTCTGCAGATAAGCCTTAGTTATTCACTTATCTTAAATCTTGGCTGGAGTACTGCCAGACAATTTTATGGACATGAAGGCTTCTGGAGCTTAGTCCTGCTGTACAGAACACTGCAGTGCTCCTCCTCAGCCAGACCAGCCGCTTCAATCCATTTGGCTCCCATGATTGATTTAGAATTTGAAGACTGATCTTAGCGCTCCTCGAGAAGCGCTGTGTTCAGGAACTGCACCTTCCAGTATCAAGACATTGATGGAATCTCCCACCTGAAGATCCTGGTCTACAATTACATTCCTCTTGAGCAAAGAGGCTTTCTACAAGAGAGACGAGTTTTATCACCTCTATCTAGAAGCCTTGATTAAACTTACTGAAAAGCTCAGAGGAAAGAAAACACAGGTAATGTACGTGTTTCCTCACTAAAAACATTGAAAAATACTTTTTATTATTATTTCCAGTGTTACATATTCATATTTGTCAAAGTGGATGAATAACTCAGAAAATGAACAATTACTTAAATAATCATAGGGGATATGAACAGTTAACACATTTTTGTAACTACTGAAGTCATGCACATGAAAAAATCTCTGGCCAAAATTCACTTTCAGTAATATAAAGAAATATTAACTTCCAAGTATGCATATATATATGCATAACAATATACACTGCAGCTCCTAACAATGATCTCAAAGAAAAGTTGATAGTACCGTGCAAAACATTCAACGATCCTTTAAGGAAATCAATAAAAAGATTCTATCAACCTGTTCATGTTTAAAGATAAGATCAACCAGTAATCTTAATTCCATGATTTTCATCACAATGGCACAGTTGCAAATATTCCAGTTACGCTCCAATTCAAGTTTCACCCGGATATGCTAACAACAGAACAAAACATCTGGAGCCTGAAAAAAATAAAATCAAATCATCACCGGCCCAGGACATCTGCCCTTTCCTCTTCCTCCAATTATTTCTCTATAAGGCATACAAAACTCACTCCAAACTTACAATGAAATACCTGAGAAAGAAGGGGTGGAATTCCACAGAATTAAGTTGAATGTATTACTAAATTACTAAACGTATCACATGAGGTAAACAGTTTGCCTTTATAGCAGTAATGACTAAACTCACAGAACTACATGTTAACAAAACACACACTGAAACATTAGGTCTAAGATGTCAGGAATCCACTTAAACAAAACATACTTTTATTAGGAAAGAGACTTAATTTGTTAGTCTCAATTGAAATGGCTCCATGTTGCTCTAAGATGAGAAGAAAGATTAAAATGAAGTAGGTACAACAAGTACCTTACATATCAAAGAGATGACCAAAAAAAAAATTACAGAGTCATTGGCAACAATCACCAAATCCATGGTCCTCTGGACTAAATCAACCTTGTGTCTAATTCTGGGCCCACAGGCAGTCCTACCCACTTAGTGGCATTTACTAAGATGTTTTAAGTTAAACAAGCACGTAAGTGCTTATAAAACTGAACTCTAATACTATTTCTGAAAAATACTCCCCCAGTCCCAAAGTGTTTTTCAAAAAATCTTTTAAGAATCTCTCTCGGTAGCATCCATTTCACTTTCATAATTTGTTAAATAATTAAAAAAAAAATCCTAGTCTAGCTACCCAATCTGTTTATCTTGGGGAAAAGAATTTATAATAAAAGAGAGATAAGAGATTTGAGAGAACATAAAAAAAACGAAAGGAAACTGTCCACTGTGACAGAAAAACTCGTTTCACGTTTTTATGAGTAGATGATAAATTCACATTTTGGGAACATCTGTACATTATAATAAAACAGATTTTGGATTTGCTGCATTTGATTTTTCAGATCAGTGTTGTCAAAAAAGGAATTTTTATGAAAATAACTGACTAATACCATCCCCTGGGATACACACTTCTCTGACAGAAAATTTCCTTTAGCATGTCTGACCAGGAGATCGGGTATCTACAGGAAGCGATCCTGTCACGGTTCCTGAATTCTAATGGTGAAAAAATACTTTCTGTACAACCCTCAATCTGTTTTTTTACCAAAACAGGGTCCTGAATTGCTTAATCTCAGGGCACAAATAGGAAACAAATTAAATATAAAATTGACTGCAAGTGTCTGTTCCCTCCATAAAGCATATTTGACAGTTTTGTAAGACTTTAAGACAATCAAGAGTACCAATTCCAGTTGTAACTCCAGTAAACTACTGGCACATTCCTTCACACGAACCTCATGAGGTTCAACATGGCCACATGCAGGGTCCTTCATGTGGGTGGGGGCACTGAGATTGCGAGCAGCCCTGCTGAGGACCTAGGGGTGCTGGTGGATGAGAAGTTCAAAATGAGCCAGCAATGTGCACTCACAGCCCAGAAAGCCAACCACATCCTGGGCTGCATCACAAGAAGCGTGGCCAGCAGGGCAAGGGAGGTGATTCTGCCCCTCTATTCCACTCTGGTGAGACACCACCTGGAGTACTGCGTCCAGCTCTGGAGCCCCCAACATAACAAGGACACAGACCTGCTGGAGCGAGTCCAGAGGAGGACCACAAAGATGATCAGAGGGCTGGAGCACCTCTGGTATGAGGACAGGCTGAGAGAGTTGGGGTTGTTCACTCTGGAGAAGAGAAGGCTCCAGGGAGACCTTATTGCAGCCTTCTAGTATCTAAAGAGGGCCCATAAGAAAGATTGGGACAAACTTTTTAGCAGAGCTGTTGTGATAGGACAAGTCATAATGGCTGAAAGCTAGAAGAGGAAAGATTTAGACTAGATACAAGGAAGAAATTTTTTACAATGAGGGTGGTGGAACAGTGGCACAGGTTGCCCCAAGAAGCTGTGGATGCCCCATCCCTAGAGGTGGTCAAGACCAGGCTGGATGGGGCTCTGAGCAACCTGATCAAGCGAAAGATGTCCCTGCTCACTGCAGGGGGGTTGGACTATATGATTTCAAAAGTCCCTTCCAACTCAAGACTATTCTGTGATTCTGAAATACTTCTGTTGGTAGTACTGAAAAAAAAAGAAAAAAGTCTATATCAATAATCAGCTATTTTCTTAATAATTTGTAAATGGTATCTGTCATTAAAAATAGGTTGTTGGTTTTTTTACCAACTGTAAAATTAAACATTTGTTTTCTGTGGAACCTTCAGAATTGTGTTATCTGTGATAAACACACCTAGAAGTAAACACACATCACATCTGTGATTAACAACCTAGAAGTAACCCCTCTTATTCTTTAAACGATCCTGACTCAATATAACGCTACTGATGTAACTGATGTTGTTGCTCTGATGTAAGAATATGAAATCAGAAAACTGCATGAGTGTAAATTCAAATTAGGATTTGTATAATTTAATCCAGTCAGGTATCAAAGCAGGCTGCACTAGTATCAGTCTGCTTTGTGCCAGTATAATATAATGTACGTATTAGAGAGGGAGGAATAGTAACATGGCACTAAGAACTATTTCCAAATAAGCACTGGCAGCTAAGACTTGAAATTAGTCATTTTGGCATTTTACATGTCGATGGATTCCACTATTTCCAGTTATTTTCAGAAGAAAACATGAGCCAGTATTCATTTTTAAAAGAAGCTTGTTTACAGACAATGTTGTTGTTGCCTAAAACAGAGGGGTGGAAACAACAGATTAAAGCAACAG
>KZ506486.1:85409-96934 GCA_002844005.1 Limosa lapponica baueri
AAACGCCTTTTTGCAGACTTCCCTCACTATCTCACAGAAATAGCTCCCACTTGTCAATTTAAGAAATGGCCCATTGGCATAAAGCCAGCAGAGGGAGCATAAATGCCTGAGAAGTTTTCAGGCAACATCTATGTAAACAATTATTGTTGTCTTGTTTTCATTTCTAGGCAACAGATCCTGAGAGACACATACGCAGCATACAGACAATATCTGGACAGCTTTCCAACCCCTTCTGGCCAGACTATAAGAGTCTATATTTCCTCCATGCATGAAGGAACAGTATTTTACAGATTTGGAATAAAAGATACTTTCACGTGGAAGATTCTTGGTTTTAAGAATCTATGAAGCGATCATTTAATGTCACAGATTTGAATCCTTTTAAAAAAGAAGTAAGATTCTTGAGCTTCAATCCGCAGTAAATTTTTAATATCGTCTGGAGTCTTTCAGACTGGAAGAAACACATTATTAATCAATAAATATACAGTAATCCATGTTTTGTGCTATTGGGTGGCCCAGGGCTGTCAGTGTGTTTGATACTTTCCAAACAAATCAAAACCACTGATCTGTGCATTGCGACTGCCAACCCGTGTGCCAACTTTGGCAGCCCAAAGACTGACATGTGTATTTATTCTTTTATCCAGCTCGCCAAGAAAAATCTGCAATTAAGACATGTTTGATCTAAAAAGAAAGGCAATGCTAATGTTTTCACAGCATTTTTCTTTTATTTTCAAACATATCACAGAAAGAATCGATGTTGCAATTCTTGAGGCAAATCTCTGTATTCCCTTCATCAACATTCTCCCAGGATGGCATCATTTTGTATCATTGTAAAGGTGTTTGTTTTCTTTCCAGCTGAGTAAGGACAGAAATCGATCCCTGATAGCTTCTCCCCGGTTTGTAGGCCTTGTGCACGTTGCTGGGCAGTTAAGGTTGAATCTCTAACACTAGGGGAATTTTTGCAACAAGAAATCTGTTTCTTTCATGAAACTAAAGTGTTACCTGCATTGGTGATGAGAACGTTGCTTGGTAAAAAGGTTCTTTGATGACTTGTGGGGAGTAGCATTATCAAGTAAATCACGGTTCTCTGTTCCTGACTACAAATTCCGTGCACCCTGCTTAAATCCTTCCATCGTTCCAGACACCATGCTAAATTTTACCTCTTGCAGTATTTAGAAGGATGTTTCATACAGGTACCTGTGTTCAAGAACTTTTTGCGTGCTCGTAAAGAAAATAAAAAGGTAGGTAACTGCCTGCAAACAGCTACCACTGCAAATAATGGAGGGAAATTCCCCCTTGGCTGGTATTTCCAGATCCAGAATTCTTCCGTTGGGATCCCAGCTGTCTCTCAAATACTTTGGTGACGTTCAGTCTCAGCCAGAAATCTCAATCTTTAGAGCAGTCTGTATCTAGCGTCAACCTTTACCGTCAATGACTGCTGTAAGAAACACGGGCCCTATTGACCTTGTTTTACTCTTCAAGTTTCCACGTATTTGCTTCTTAAGTTGTGCTTAAAGGTCTGGGCCCATCTCTAATTTAAAATCGCCTTTAAAACTTTATTATCCAAATAAACCCTGAAATTTTTTTGCTGGACTTTGAACTTTTCTTCTAACAGATAGCTTTTACTTTCCTGTTTGGAAATAAACTCTTTTAATGTTGAGGTCACAGTTTGTGCACACAAATGTTATCCTAGGTTCAGGAGCCAGCCAGCCTCTTCAGAATTTGTGTGCCTTGTAATTAAAACACATATAAAACAGGTTTTCCCTTTCTGAGGTTGCTGAAGCTTTAGAGCTGATCTGACAGCTTCCTAATTTGCACGGAAAATTTTATCAATTTTTGCTGTTCACAAAGACCGGGACCTGCCAGCACCACATAAAATTTTCACGTCAGCTTTAGTGTTTGTAGTTACCCAGTGAATTCCAATAAAGAGAACCCAACACGTTTCATTAGACTCACCGATTAGACTATTTAATATTTTTATAAGCTTATTTTATTTCTTTGCTGTACAAAGGCAGAAATGCAAACCATCTCAATAAATCTACATCAGTAACTACCTAGACATGATACACATATATACAAAGAGCCCAATTATTTAACTTCAGTGTTGATAACATAGTTCATGCAGAGCTGGATGCAAACAATGCAAACAGCATCTACAGAGTATAAGGCATATTTCATCATATTTACATCTAGTTCCTTATAGTGAACGTTTCCGATTGATACACCAGTTTGTTACATTTGTATTCGACAATCCTGCTTAGTAGTAGTGCAGCCTCAGAACTGAAAAGTGCATTTCTTTATTATATACATTCTCATAAGGATTGGGGATAGTTCCAGAAATAGTTGTCAAATCTTCATTTTCCAAAGGAATTCATTGCCTGTGTTTTCCATCAATTAAAGTTATTTCATAAGCTAAAAATACCGTTTTCACAAAGCTCTGGAGATCACGTGCAATTATGAAAACAAAGCTCCTAAAAGCAACTCCAGGAACTGTCGTCTTCTGACTTGGGAAGATAAGCAATCCTGTGAAAGCACTCAATCAACCCACTGCTGTTTTAAATTTAAAAACACTTTGGAACATTTCAGGTTAGTGAGTTTGCAGATCCAAGCCGTTTTGAAAAAGCTTTATAACACAGATATTTACATTCTGTATTAGATTTTTGAGTTCTAATTAATCTGTCATCTCAGGTGGTTTGGTTTTTTTCTTCCCCCGGAGATCTCACTTTGACAGGAAAGTAAAAAAAGGAATATGATTACTGTCACTGTAAGAAATATAATTCAGAGTCATTTCACAAGCAAAATAAAGGGAAAAAAAGCACTTAAGATTAAAAAGTCAACTCTTCCCCTCCACTGTAAAGCAGCAGTACTAAAAATAATTTATCTTCTGTGTTCTGAGCTACAGCAATTCCCGCCACATTTATTTTTAAACCACAACATCCTGCAGCATTGGCTGGATTATAGTCTCTCAAGAGCCCCAATCTTGTTTTAGGAGATCAAAACACTACACCTCCTCTTCTGCCTGCCCTCCCTCAGACAGGACAGCAACAGCAAGAGCAGCACACTCTAGTTTGAAACAGCATCTTAATTCTCATGACAAGAATTTCAGCCAAGCTGCTGGACTCCACAGTGAAGCAGCTGAGAACTGACACACGCTGTTCCATCCGGAGAGCCCAGCTCCGACAGGAAACCAGTAACGAGCAGAGGAAGGAGAAGGGTGAGGGAACAAGAGCACAGCGCTGTGAGTGCATGTGCCTGGCTCCCTGACCTCCCGCTGTGGTGAGGTAACACAGCGGCACAGACTTCTCTTTCAGGCGTTTCCTATACTCCCACACATCTTGGCCCACAAACTATGCCCAAAAAATTATACTTGCACAGTAGTTTTCAACTTTATCAGAATGGCGTTATGGTCTTTAAAAAACATATGTGAGGGTAAAAATGTAAATGGAAGGCACTACCTTCATCAGGAGGAACTGATGGCTCAGTTTCAGAAGTGACAGTATCCGTATCTTCAAAAGTTTTGGCACCCGGCTTCTCTTGTTCCACCTCACAGAGATACACATCAATGGGTCCTTTTGTGCTCTTCACGTGTACTTCTATGCAATCCTATAGAACAGTGACTTGCATGTAAGCCAAGGAACAAATCTTATGCACCACTTCTCTATTTCTGCACATATTTTAAAGCCAATAGATCAAGAACAGAACAAATACAGGAATGATTCAAGTATTTAAAACTGTGTTACTAGCTCTACATAAATGACTATTACATAGATTTGTGGGCCAATTACTAAACACCATTAAGCTAACAAGGTCTCATTTTTGATGAACATGCACCTAATAAATCTTTGTTTAGTTTTTTTACCAACCTTTTGATATATGACCAAGATTTACTATACGTTTAGCAAGAATAACGGAATTTAAAACTTGACAAGTCAACGATTTGTTTTCTGATCCATAGCAAAGCATATACCACCTTTAATAATATGGCAAGGCAACTAAACCATATTACTTTTGCTGCTTTCCTTCAGCAGACACCGTCTTGCAAGGCAGAGAGCAAATCAAATTTAACGGGCAACGGAGAAAAAAATTCTGTTCTCTCTTTTTAAATCCGGCCTTCTTTTGCTTCAGAAAGCCTCTGAAATCTTGTATTTTTCATCTCCACAGGATGATCACCAGCTCCTTTTACCAGTGAAACCACTGGAGATCTATGCAGTGGATCCAAGAACCTGGTTCTATTGATTCGTATCTCCTTTTCCTACACTATTCCCTTTCTGCGCACGCAGCAAGGCAAAATTTGATGACCACGCAATTATGAACATTATAAAAATGCACACACAAACGGAAAATTGAATTAAAGCTCCATTTGTTATCTTAAGCTTACTTCCAGTATTTCCCCTCTTTCACAGCACTACGTTAAACACTGGGTTCCCAGTGTACAGGGCCCAGTGCAGGTGCAGAGTGACTGGGAGCAGAGGGCAAAGCTATGGCTTTTCTGAATTACCTGAATGGGAGGATGCATCAGGTGAGGACCGGGCACAGGCCCCCACCTCCATGAAAAATCCATCTTGACATCATCTACTGGAGCACCAAAACTTTTTGTCAACCATACTGTGCATTTCATAGTTTAATATTATAGTAACAATAGCTGTCTACTCATTAAGCAGTAAGATAGCATTTACATGCTGTTAAGATCATTATCAAATCATGCTTACTGCTTTGTTTAGTTAGATTTACAGGTTTTTTGCACATTTCTATATACAAACAATAACTCCTCTTTGGAAGTTTCATTATGCTAGTAATTGTCAAACAAACTGATAGTGGAAATAAGTAACATTTATTACAGCTGTTCCGTTCTCTCTAGCAAAACCAAGTAACTAAAGCTCAGACGTGTTTACTTTTTAACAGTTTAGGAAAACAAAAAAACTCTACAGAAAATAAGTTTCTTAGACTATTAACCCTGCAGCATTGTTTAGTGGGACACAAGAACAATAAATCACCAATATTTGCTATACATGACAAAGAAACTGGAAGTCAATTACTGATTGCTGCTGCAAAATAAAATTTGAGAACTTTTGTTCCCTTAAGACAGAAACGTATAAAACTTACTTCTTTAGGAATTGGTATTTCCAATTTGGTTTCCTCTGGAGCTTTGATTGCAATCACAATCTGTTCTTGAAATGCCTGGATGCTACGGATATCTTGGTATGTCACATAAGCTAGTGTATACATTGGTCAAGGATTATGTAAAGTAATTTGCCAATGGGCAGAAGCAAAGAGTATGATGTTAAGATACGCTGAAGCAGAATACCAACTTAAAAGTGATAAATAGTTCAACTTTAGTATCTTTACTAGCTTTGTAAAATTAAGTATCAGCTAACAAGAGGAAAACCTTTTTTCTTTATTTCTCGGAAGGAAAAAGCTTTAAGAAAAGAATCGAGATATTCAGTATTAAAAAAACACATTTAAAAACAAACAGTTTTCACAGATTCTGCCGTAAGTCTACAAAGCAGAGGGAACGCTGCCCTTGAGAAAATATTTATTTGTTTTGCAATAACTATGCACGTAAATAATTTAATGGAAAACTATGGAATTATTTTCTTAACCAGAACAGGAAAGGTGCAATGAAAAGTTTTCCTGTTATCATACAGAAAATGGGCCTGTTTCATTAAGCATAGACCTTAACACTCTGCCAGACAAGGTAGCCAAATAATATTTTATCGTAACCCAAAGCCAAAATCCAATGTTTATGTCAAATTAAAAAAAACATAAAAATATCCCTTTTCTGTTATCAAAGCCCATCTGAAAGATAAAACTGCGCTGGAACCTCTCCCAAGAGACAGAACAGTATTAGGATACAACCAACGTACCAGTGTCTCGTCTCGGCAACAGGCCACTGGGACTCTGTTTTGGGTCCTCTTTCCCATCTCACTAAGGAACTCAATCTCAAGTCAAGACCTGCCCCTGAGACAACTTGACTCTATAATGGAGAGAACAAGGTGATGGTCAGGGTACTAAGACTATTGCCCCACTTCCATTCTTCTGCAGTGGAAAGCTCACACAAGAAGTAGCCCTCTGAGAACAGGCTAGACTGCAGGTAACACCACAAAGCATGGCACATGACTATTATATACTAATACAAAATAACCGGTAAGTTTCCTATTATAAAGCTCATTATCAAGTATTATTGCATAGCTGTCCTATCAGCCTACACCTATCAGTAGATACCTGAGTACTTGCAACCAAAACCACGTGTTAGAGTAATGCAAGAGTTAGAAGGATATTTTGCATTTTCTTTGTCTTCTGTTAGTTCAAATAACTGATGAGCACAATCCTTGATTAATTCATCCAGAGCTTCTTCCATGGCTGACAAGTCAGAAAGTTCATCTTTAAGGTTTTGCTGTTCTGATGCTTTTCCAAAAACTTGGTCACGATTAGAACCTCTAGAAGAATATGAAAGTTGTCTAGTATGTTCATATAAATAAGAGCCTGTTTATTGAACAGAAAGTATGCTAACAGAAAACAGCAAGGAACTCTGGCATCCTTTACTCTGCTGAAATACACTTCATTGTGCTTCTGCACTTGATACTTCTTAATATAGTCTAAGGATACAGAAGAACTTAAAATATTTTTATCTATTAAAAGTAATACAATACTTAGAAATACTCTTAAAATTTCAAATGTAACTCAAAATTGTTGGGTTTCATTGTTTCAGAAATTAGAAGTTTCAAAGCCAACTCACACCCACTGGATAAGATTCTTAGATCTCTTCTGAATTAAGTGGATTCCATCCAACACGTTGGTGATGTCATACACTCTCCGTTTTCGTACTCCAAGCATTGTTGCTACTTCATTTAAATCAAGGACACCATCTGGAGCTCTTTTGACAAGATCCATGAATTTTCGGGTCAAATAAACCAAGGATGCATCAAATCGAGGCTTTTTGACTTTCAGAGTTCCTGTAAAGTTTTCATAAAACATTTAGGGTAAAGTACTACAAGAGTATGAAGTGTTCCTTACAAAAAAAGCAATGGTGATAAAGTAGCAATGAAGACAGAAGTCTAAAAACACTGTCATTATTAACACTGACATTGCAATGGTGTTATATAAAGTCTATTAACTGCATATACCTTCATTTGATTGCAATGATTGTATCTTAACAGCAAACATCTATCTTCATGCTTTCAACGTTCATGACTTCAGACTGCTAGTATGGACATTAATAGTTGTGAAACTGTATGTTCTGTAGGACATAAGCTCATAGTACTCAAGGAATAACAAGGAAACCTTCAGTTAACTACAGACAGAGTCAGGGCACTGCCAGAGAACTGCAGCTCTATCATCTGCTCAATGACACTGTTAAAATGTTTTTTTTTTCACACCCTTTTGGCCCAGATTAACCAGTAGATCTCTCAGATAACATTCAGGCATGGTTCAGGAGTTAGCCTAGTTTCAGGGACTGTTTCAGGTTGGAGGTGACCAATCTGTTCTGGAGTCCAAGAACTTACTACATAGACAAACTCTGGCCGTACTATTTGGCTCCAGGGCAAAAGAACTGGTGATGCCATTGTTTAATTTACTAATGCAACAAAGATCTACAGACACAAGGACACCACAGGTTTAAGAGAGATCCCTGTTCTATGTGTATCCACTGCTAGCATATTCGCAGAAACAGCAGCAAAGTTACTGATGAATGACCTGTTTAACTTTGGATTGTTATTTATGTATGCATGAAGCATAACAAGTATGTATTTTTTAAAGCACGAAAAAGACATGATACACATGCACGCATCTGATGCTAGAGCCGATGACAGACTGTCAAATCCTGCTGTTACTTGTCTTTTTAAATACTTGGTTTGCTTTGCAGGAGAAATCTGCTCCAACTGTGTCACTAAGTAATATTCCAGCCTCATGCTTCACGAGAACATGTGTACGGGTGCACGTGTCAGGAGACTTCCCTAGGAAACACTCTACTTCCAACTTCAGTATTTTTCCCGGGATGAATGAGACATGAACTTTTACTCACAGTATGTAACACCCATTCCATGGCTGCAAGTTTGTGCACTTTTTAACCGAAGTGACAGGTTCAACAACTCAGCTGTGGACTGTGTTACTGTGAGATGTGTGAGACTATTCAATGGGTGAGAAAAAACAAAAAAACAACTCAAGTTCACTGAAGCCTGTATTCACATTTGTTAGCACCAGCTGAAAACCAATGTTTGCTAGCACAATGTTCCAGTTTTCTCTAACTCACTTCTCCCATAAGTTATTTTCTTTATAGCAGTGGGAAGGTATACTTGCAGCAGATTTAAAGAGGAAAAACAATGAAGAATGCTTTGCTTCATATCTGTTATTTTCTTTAGTGTACAGCATTCCTCCTGTTCTCCCTAGATTAGACACACAATGATTTCTCATTTGTTTACAGCACGTACTCAGCATTGTAAAAAAGCATGAAATACTTGAAGAATGATCTTCACACATGGAACACAGCAACTTACTTCTCACAAACTGTACGTCATTGTCCACATTCAGGTTGATCATTGGTGGCTGGGGAAAAAACAACAAAAAAATATAACTGACATAAACTGCCATCTACCCAGGAAGCTTCTCCAAAATAAATCCCCAAATCAACTCTAGATGCTACAGCCATCAGAGTGCTGACAACTCAACAGATATTACAGTGAAGGAGTGTCACTGGACAGAAGGGATACATGCTCATTAATTCCTGTCAGTTTTCTGACCTTAATCTCAGAACATCTCCCCCTGTCTTGGAAAGCAGGAAACACCACCAAACTGCCTAACACTCATGCAATGATCACAACACAAACAGATAACTGTATAAACTCTGCAAATACAAGCTTCCACTATTCCATGTAACAGCTCACATACAGAAAATACACTGCTATTATACAGCATCGCAATTATTTTGTAGCAGACTTCTAGACCTGCAGCAGACTCTGCTCTGGTCAAGAAACTGACACGATGAGCCTAAGAAGATATTTCATTCCATCCCTCATTCCAATTTAACAGAAGGAGTATTTTCAAGTCTTGTTCCAGTTGAAAGAGACCCGAGAAGGTCTCTGGTCCTTCAGCTTCCTTGGTTGAAGTTTGAGGTGCCTGATGACCCATTCCTCTAGTCTACTCCTAGCTGTCTGCAACACTTTTCCCACCTATAAACATCATGAGGGTGCATCCCACATCCTCCTCCTATCAACAAGACAGGTCCCATGATAGACTCCTCACTTGTAATCCACTTTTGGGTAAAGTCTGAACAACTAACCACTCTGACAATTCAGCCAGTTTTTTTACTCATCTACTAGTTTACATCCCAACTCAAAGAAGAGGATGCTGCAGGAGACTGTTTCAAAAGTCCTGATCTAGTGATTTCATCACCAAAGGTAATCAGTTTGCAAGTATAGTTACGTTGGCTATTCCCAATCACCTCCTCCATCATGTGCCTAGAAATAGCTTCCAAGAGAACTTGCTTCATGATTTTTTCCAAGGGACTGAAGTAAGACTGACTAAACTGTCAACCTCATAAAGATGGTAAGTGAGCAATCTTACAGTGACATCAGCCAGCACTTTCAAGATGTACCCCAAGTGGGTCCTATGGACTTGTATGGGTTGAGATGTCTCAAGAGATCCCTAGCTTGACTCTTTTCATTGCTGGTTGCTCCTCTCCTTGAATCCTGTCCTAGATAAGAAGCCTAGGGGACATCAGTTCTGAAGGCCCATGAAAGAAGACTGAGTACTTCAGCCTTACTTGTGTCTGCTCTTCCTGAATCACCTGCCCCATTTAGCAGCAGGTTCACACTTCCCCTTTCACCACTAATGTAGCAGTAAAAGTTTTTCTTGTCACCCTTGATATTCCTTGCTAGTTTCAACACTAGAATTTTGGCTTTCCTAGCATCATACCTACATGTCCAGGCAGTATTTTTCATCATTCTGCTTTATAGCTTGTCCTTGCTTCCACCTCCTGCACATTCTTTCTGTACCCTACCCCACAGTGCAGGCATAGCTATACCCACCTCTCAACACATTTACCTGTTTTAATAAGTGTCAGGATGGAACGTCCCTGTGTTTGTACGATGTCCTTACAGACCGCCACCTCTTCAGCTCCTCCAACTTTCAAAGGTGCCTCCCTCAAAATCTCAGCTACCTGTTGCCCAAACAAACTGGAATCCTGAAGCCTGAATAAGCTGCAGTCCAGGTTCTGTACTCCGCTACTTGCCTTCCTCACTACATCTGGGGTCTTGAACTCCATTATTCCATGGCCATTATATCCAAGGCTCCTAATAATTACCACATCCTTGACTTCCCTGCTTATGAGAAGCAGGTTCAGGAGAGCATCACCTTTGGTTGACTCATCTAAACATCTACATAAGAAGCTATGTCCAACACCCTTTGTTTCTTACAATTGTTATTTCCAATAAGAAATTTCCAATTACCAGTGTAAAACCATACCTAAAGTTTTCCTGACTTTAAGGCAATCCTACCAGGTAACATTTAGCCCAACAGTCAAGGTTAATAAAAATAAGCATTTTTAAAAAGTATGACAGATTTAGAAGTAGGCCTGGTTTGTGTTAGCTACCTCACAATATTACTAAAAGTAGCAGTGGAAGCTGCATATAAGATTACCTGAACATGACAGATGTTCAGAGAAGAACAGAATACACAATTGTAGTCTGTTTTTCTCAAACATAGCTACAACCTATTTAACTCGATTAAGAGGCTATAGGTAACACAGCTAAGAAAATCATCCCTCTGCACGATGACTACCATCACCGCATCCTCCCTTCCCGGGCAGCCTGCTAAAACGCGATGGAGGAGGGATGCATCGCAACGCCCCCCTTTCGCGCACCGCTCCGACTAGGCCTGCCATAGCCTTCCCAGCCGGGGATCTGCTGCCGGACAGGCGTGAGGAAGGACTCGGGAGAACCTCCTCGGAACCTCCTGCGGAGGGAGGAAAGCCCTTCGGGGCCGCCCCGCCCTTTCCCCATCCCCGAGCAGCACCTCCCTCCCTCCCTGCTTCCCCGCCCGCCGTGTACCTCACTCACACGCAGGGTGTCCGGCCGCAGCGGCCTCAGATGCTCCCACTGGGCAGGGTTGGCCGGGTTGGCCATATTTGCCCGGCCCCTCCTCCTCCCTCCGGCCGCGGCCTAGCGCGGCGGGAGGCCTCTCCCGCCCTGTGGCGAGGCGGCGGAGGGCGGGCGCTCAGCGGCCTTCACGGCGAGCCTGCGTCGGAAGAAGGCGCCGCCATCCCCACCCCACCTCCGGGAGGAGGGGGCGGCCGGGCCCTCCCGCCCTCACCGCAGCCCGTTATGGCGGCCTCTCTCCTTCCCTTTCCCCTTCCCCTTCCCCCCACGACGGTTGGGCGGAAGGGCGGAAGCCCCGCCCCTCCCCGGCACGGCGCGAGGAAGGTGACGACTACGAACGTCCGACCCCCCCGCCCCGGAACGGGCGGTGAGGCTGCCGCCCCCCTTACCCAGCGGCCCCTGCGGCGCGCTCGTGCCGCCGCCGCCCCCGCCCAGCCT
>KZ506486.1:118399-135555 GCA_002844005.1 Limosa lapponica baueri
GAAATTAAACTTTTTAATGAGAATGTGTTTCTCTAGCATATTTCGTTTTATCGTAAGTTAGGATTGAAGAGAAATGTATGAGTTAACTTTAACTAGAAGAACATGTATAACTGTATCACTGTTGCTAAACTAAACTTAATAACAAGTAACAGATGTGCTGGGATAACTGTTATTTATTTGGATGGATATTGCACTTGAAAATTGGTATTTTGGGCTGTTAGATGACTCACCATTACTTACCTTCCTTTATCTTCATCTAGTAAAGAAGAAGAAGAGCTACAGATTTGCTAGCAGGCCTGAGTGACCACAGAGAGGCCAGATGATTTTCATTTCTACACTGAGAGTCCAGAGTAAATGCTTCTCACTTTCAGAGTATGGATCTTGAACATTGATACTGCAGCATGCGTATTCTATAGTTAATATATTTTATAATATATAATATAACACTACTTTTAGAAAAACGTGGAGAACAAAGTATTGCACCTCTTATAATATTTTATGCTTTTTCTTACTATACCTGCATTGTTTTTCTTGTCATAGTTGCATCCTGATTTTGCAAACATCTCTGTCCCTAGCTTTACACAAGAGCACATTTCCAGTGCGTGAAGAAGGACAAAGGCCACATAAAAGGGGAGCAAGATCCTGATTCTGTAGTTAAATTCTGATACTATGGCTGATTTATTTTTATCCGTCACTGGGATATAGCTATTACTTAAAAAGAGCGTAACAGCATACTAGGACCCTGTTGTCTGAAAAAATTAAGAAGGTGATAAGCAGAATTTATTTGAAGGAAGAAAAGCTTCAAAAAAACCCTATTCTATACGAAAAAGTTTTATAAAGCTCTAGTTTGGTAAATAATAAACCCTTTAGTGGGAAGATGCCGTTCATGTAGTTTATATACTGTTAATTGAAGCATAGAATCATAGAATGGTTAGAGTTGGAAGTGACCTTAAGGGTCATCAAGTTCCAACCTCCCTGCTATGGGTGGGGACATCTCCCACTAGAGCAGGTTGCTCAAAGCCCCATCCAGCCTGGTCTTGAACATCTCCAGGGATGGAGAAGATGATGAGGAAAAGATAATAATATACTGTTTCTAAGACCATAATGTCAAGCACTGAAAGAAGTTACCAGTCAGAGTGTTGGAAGAAAAGGCAGGACTGTGATAATACAATTCTAGTAGAGGTAGGGTTTGCAATTGTGTGAACCAGTTATTCCTCCCTTTTCTTCACTGCTTTTGGCACAGGAGACAATGAAGAAAAGGAATATTTCTAGCTGAAAGTGACCTGCCCTTCTGTGGGCTTGATTCATACTCTTCTTCAGCCAGAGATCAAGTTCCTGAGTCTTAGGCAGCTTGTAGACAAGCAGCAGTTATAATGATTATTCCTCAATATTAATGGAGATGTTTCCCGACATAGAATAAATTCTTTAGAATTCTTTATATATGGTTCATACCATATTCTGTCATAGAGCTACTGTTTGGGTACCTTTAATATAATGTTTTTCTTTATTCTTCAAAAGTTAAGTTCTAATGCAGTGCTGTTTCCTGAAAATCCTGTAATAGTGTTTACAAAATAGGCAGTACTTTGGGATCCGAATAATTTCCAAGAAAAGCTTTCACTATGTTTTCAGTAAATAGAATTATCTGTATTTTATGGTGAGAAACTGTATATAGGTTTAGAAAACAAAAGCTGAGCTCATAACGTTGATGTATTAGGATGCATTACAACAGATTAGGATAAACTTAAGCCTCCCAAAATCAGAGATGTGGAACAAAGTAGTGGGACTAAGGTGTGCTTTGGTGGGTGGGTGAAGTGACCTGCTCAGAATCAAAGAAAATTGGCATTTTCAAAGTTTGGATATGAATCCTAAACTTGTTGTCTGCTGATCTTGTACTAACATTTCTGAATGCATCTTCCTCACGCTTTCAAATTATACCATAAAGCTAAGATGTATTCTTCTGAAAGAGCCTTTATCAAATGTCTAGGAAAAAGACTGTCTTTCATAAGACATGTTTACTGCTACTGAACAAGTCATATGTGTGTGTAAAATATACTGGATGCATAATTACAGGGAAAATGGATGCTGGCAGATGTGAAAGAGCCACTCCTTTAAGCAAAGAAGTTTGCTTTTATAAAAATTACAGGATAAATGTATGCTGGAAGATGTGGAAGAGTCAGCCCTTTAATGCAAGAATTCTGCTGTTGCATAAAAGCTTGTTCCTAACATGTCTATCGGTACAGTATGTCCAGCTGTGGTGTTTCAGACGTACCATTTTGTACTGTTCATGCTGGCTGTGTAGAGTGCTATTCCATTCTTTCTTCTAGTTGCATGAACTCTGCTCTTTTAAATCTTTCTTGATCATGAGAGACTGTTCTCTGCTGCAGGGACAATGTTCAATGGATATTACTCAAATGTGAGAGCAATGCCCAGCTTTTTAGAAAAACATGAGGCACTATCAACCAACTGAAATAATGGCATTAGAGATATTATAAATGGGAGAGTGTCCTAATTTTTATACTTAACGATACAGTGAACTATCTGTCTTTATGCACCCTTGATGTGCCAGTCACGATTTTGTAGACTTCTAGCATATGCCTCTAAGTCACCTCTTTTCTGTTCTGAAGAATCCTGACCAACTACATAGTCCTGAAGCTTGTTAATCCTTTCAGTCTTCCCTCCTGTCTTTGGTTGAACCTTTTCAAGTTCTACTATGTCCTTTTTGACACAGTGGACTCGAAGTGCACACAGAGCACCACTCCAGTGTCAGCAGATTATGGATTTATCCAGTGGCATAATCATGTTTTGCGTTTTGCTTTTGGCTCCTTTTCTCTTAATTCTTAAAGTCTGTTTGCTTTTTTAATTGCTATTGGAAAAAAAAAATTTCAAATGTTAGAAGTTACTAAGAAAGGCACTTAATACAGTGCTGAAGTGGCTTTTCTCAGCCAAGACATTGAAGTTCTAGGCTATTTTTTACTACAGGAGTAAGAAAATAATTTCAGATACAAAGAAATAATTCTTAATAGCTGTTTTCATGGATCACTATAATTACAAATATAAACACCATAATCATTAGGATTATACAACACACATGTACAACACAGAGAGAGAATGTGATTGTCATTATGTAGTATATAATTGCCATTGTGCTGTCCTAAGACTTTTATGGTAAAAAACCCCATCTCCTTGTAACTTGTGTTCCTTTTTATATAGATCTATTGCTCTGGATTGCCTCTCCTACTAATACCTCTTGTGTATGTGTTGTATAACATGCAATAATGATTTCAAACCAGAGCAAGACAAAATGTCAAACAGGGCAAAAATGTCACAATGACAATGTTCTTCCTCTCCAGCTTCTGTTCTGTAGTATGAGGTGTTGAAAAATGGTAGATATTTTAACATTGCTTTCAGCATGTCAGAAATCACACATCTGTCAAATTAATTCTAATTTTGTTGAAGAATTTAGTATCCTTCTAGCAGACTTGAGTCCATAATTGCTTTATAATAAATTCTGAGGATAAAAGAGCAGACGTTATACTTAATCATGTCATTTTATAATAAATGCTTGCTTTTAAAAATTTTTACTTTTTCACTTTTTTTTTTTTTTGCCAAAATTGAATAGCATCATAGATGGTTGCTATGCTATTTCAGCACCAAATTTTGGATGTGCAGAATGCTAAGCTAAAATAGATTTTGTTGGACCTTTGCAATTTGACACTCAGTATTCTGTTAAAAGCTAAGTTCTGAGGCCTTGGAAACTGTACTAAAATTTACATGGTGATAGTATAATGATAGTATTTTCCATTGTTCAGACTATGTTCACAGCTGATAACTGTTATGCACTCAGCTGAAAAGCACTATTATGTTAATATATGAGAAAATGATGCAAAAATGATTACTTCGTATTTTTTGCTTGGGGTCAATTGACAGACTGAAGTTTAAATGGCTATGCTGTTTTGAATTAGGTATAATAAAACTTACAGTAATGCTGAATTGATTATCAGGGACAGAATGTGAGAAAAAGGACCCAAAGTTTGCAAAAATAGTGTCCATAGCTCCTTCAAATACCTGCCTCTCATTTTTATGTAATGAAAAAACAGAGGCAGCTGGATTCCCAGTCTGATGATGTTACTTTATGCCATTTGCAAATACTAGACCTGTTCTGAATTTTTAAAAAATGTTAGAAAAATCCCTATGTACAAGCAACTGCACTGCCAGCTACAGAACTTTCCTAGGTAATTAGGTAGGTACCATAAAACTGGTTCATGCAATGTGAAATGTAAAACAAATATGGAATCCCTTGTACTTGTCTTCTGATTCTTCCATTGTTATCAAACAGTTATGTAAAACTGACCATATCTGTGTCATCCGCTCTTGTTTTATCTCTAGGGAAAGGGAAGGAGATATTTCAGCAGGGCTGGAGGAGGCTGAGCTGAATTCTGCTTAACATTCCTTTTTACTATTATTAGCACCAACAGCTGGGTCTCCACCTGCTAGAACTTAGTCTGCGGAAGAGTTTTGAGTAAGGCATTTTCACAACTTTTCTGAAACTCACATGTAAAGATATTTGCTTTTGGGCTTGATTCTGCTGGGTGCTATTCTGCTGTGCATGTACAGGTCTTACTGAAAGGCAGCTACCAGCAGCCCTACAGATCATGGGTGCAGAGGGAGTCACGTTTGTATTGTCCAATTTATATCCTGTTTCTTATGTTGGAACTTGTTCTGTAGCTTTCCAGATGCAAATGAAACAAATTTAGCTGCCTACCCACCTTTCCTTGGATGAAAGCAAGGATTTGTTTCTTAGTTGCTTGATATTGACATTTTTAAGGGAGTCTTTGAGTAATTTTCGAAGGAGTAGTATTCAAAGGAGTCTGCTGTTATCTTGCCTGTCTTCTTGGGTACCTAAAACCTACTGTGAGCTCATGATTGTAGCATTTCAGCATCTTTGGATTATTGGCCTGTTCATTTTTATTCCACAGGTAACTCCCCATTATACAGGGTAAGGTGGGGCTGGGATGCTTGGGTGATGAGAAGTTAATATGGAGACTGCGATGCTGGCTAACACAGTGTAGTATCAACGAGAATAGTTCTGTATTGACCCTCAGTTCAGCAGGACCTATCTGTACATCCCACTCAGAGGAACAGACCTGGAAGACTATAGTATAGCCGTGGTTACATGGCCTATACTTAAGCTGATGGATTGTATTAGATCTAAGTTGGCTTTACTTGGGGTCACACTGAGACTCTCTGTACCTCTGGCATAGCTGACACCCAAAGCAGGTACAACTTGCATGGGTATTTGAGAGTTGCTAGTCTTTTGACATTGTGTTTAGTATTGTTTCAGCATTACATTGTTCCAGTACTGGTAACATTTGTAGATGTGAGTAATTTTGAGTGTAAAAATTTGCAGGACCTGTTCTGTTTGCTAGTGGAGATGTGTGGCTGACAACTTTGAGAGCCCGGCAGACCAGAGGAATAAGATGCTAGCTGTATAACTAACTAAATGCATTATAGAGGAGAACATTTTCTTAAATGTCTGTAACACTTATAGAAAGTTTGATATGGTGCTGAATTTTCACTGCAACATACAATATTTTAAGGAATGAAAATAATCAGAAATTCTGGTTAACATCTGAGATCATTCATAAAACAGTTGAAAAGAATGTCAGGTTTGACCCAGATCCTGTTGATCTCACTGGCTTTTGATCTCTGCTCTTATTGCAGATCAATTAAGAAACTGTTGAGGAAGATGACAGGAGGCAGAAAAACTGTATGTTTTATTTTTCCTCATCTGTAGCTTTCAATAATTTAGAAGTTACAGGGAATTTCTGGCACCATTTACCTAAATAAGGAAAAAATCTGCTTTTTATCGGAAAGCTTATTTCAAAGGTTGTTTCTACATCGTTAGACTTTCCAAGTAGACTTACAGAAGTTGAAAGATTAACTCCTCCACACCTTCCAAACACCACATATCTAAAAGCATTTAAACTAAATATGTAAATATTTAGTAAGATGCTAGAACAGATGATGATCCAGTACAGAGTGGTAGGTGTCCCAGGAGAGCTGCATTCAGATCTGAGCTTTTCCACAGTTCCTGTATGACTTTGAAATATTTGAACTCAGACACCTGCAAGTGTTTAGATAACATTGCCTGCCATGGATTTCAGTTGTGATTAGGGATTCAGATGCTCATGGGAGCTCTGCTAATAGCACTTCAGACCGTAATTTCCCATTGGTAAAATAGAGGAAGAACATCTCCTTACTTCTCTGTGGTTGTCCAAGGATGATCTTATTAACCACTGAAGTGGTCAGGAATTAGCAGACATAATCTACAGTCTGAAAAAAAGAGAAATTGGAGATTTTGGTGCTTCTCAAAACTAAGGTGGCACAGCATTTATTTAAGTGAGATTGAAAACTATGCTGTTGTGAGCATTCTCAATTAATGCATCCAATATGCAGCACTAAGCCCTTTAGTATCAATCAAGTGACCAGACAAGCTCTTAAGAAAAATGTATGTAAACCCAAGGTAAACTAAAGATATAAAATCTCTAATGATTCCTAGTAATTAAAGTAAGAGGGTCTGATAGAAAGTTGTGCTGTAGTACAACAGTTGCATGTGTGGTTGTGCTGTGGCATAGTTGTTTTGCTTACAAGCAGAGGTTTGTATTCCTCTCTGATTCACTGAATATGAAAAAAGCCATCCCTTGGTACACATTGACATGATTCCTTCCCACGTGTGTACTGGTGTTGGGAACATATATAAGTGGTAGACTGAGAAATAGGTACAAAACATGGCAGTGACAGTGGAAATTATGTAAGTATCTTTAATAGTTTGCATTGGAATAGCACCATCGCTGTCGTTGGAGATGGGTAACGGGTTAACGCAAGCGTGTCAAATCACACACACCGAGCGCAGGATTTGTTCAATTAGGTTCAGTTCCCATTCGCGACAGAATGTAATGTGCCTGTTCCCTGGGTATAAGATGGTGCCACATCTTGTCTCCTGACCCAATGTACCGTACAGCGTCCCGCATCACATGGCTTGGCATATGAGGTCTTTCACAATGAGAGCGAAGAAAGTTGAGAGTTCTTAAGAGCTGCTTTTCTAAGCACTCAAATGGATGTTACTCAGCCTGGAGGTTCGGAGGTTTTTTTGCCAGTGCGACAATTACTAGAGATGAAGGAACACTCTTAAGGAAGTGTTTTGAACAGTTAGAGCTGTTAATAGCTACAGAAGTATCAGTCAGGTTGTAGCTTTTAAGTTTTTAAAAAATGGTCTTTGAACATTCATTTAAGATTTTTGCACAGGTACAGCGTGACTGAACAAGTAGTGGGTGCTTGTGTCCAGTGCGTGAATAAAATGAAATGTTTTGTTAGCAGCAACAGTTTCGGTTACCGTTAAGAGCGATGAAGAAAGAGTTGTGACACTCTGAAATGTTCCTGTTGTGCACTGAGAAAATGAAAGCTTATTCTGGCCCAGGTTATGCCAGTTGTAAAACAATGTGTCTGATTAATAATGCATTCTATTGAAAAGGAATGGGAGGTTTGCTTAGGTATGATTCATGGTTGTCTGTTGCAGTATTAAGTCTGTTGCTTGCCTTAAGGTCAGCATGACCCCGTTTAGTTTAATTTTTCAGTCTTGAGGGTCGGTGCGGTTGGTGTTTAAGGAGGAATTAGCAAGAGATAGCAATTTATTGGTTTCTCTAGTTTTTGGCAAGTGTGTATTTCCTTTCATTATTTCCTTTCTTTCTTTTTTTTTTTTTAATATATATTTTCTTCTCATTCATTATCGAAGCATTTGGTTGTTTTATAAAACTTAATTGACCTTTCATTTTACTCTTTAGTAACTTTTTTTTTCTCAGATTTTAAAACCGTATACTGTCGTGGTTAAGATCCTTGTCAATTCAGGGATATGAGGAACAAAAATACTTGTATGATTTTAAATGTAAAGCAGTATTTAAAAAGGTTCTTACGTGCCTTTAATATGCTTTCATATGATCCTATTCCAGCTATCCTGTTACTTTATAAATAGCAGTTCACTACACTCGCTTCCTCAATTTCCTTCACATTTATCAGTATTTCACAGTAGATGTCTGCACATTATTTTGCAGTTCTCCTTAATGTCTTTTTTAAAACTCCTCTTTCTTTAATACATACAAAAAACAAAGAGAAGTCTCTTGACATGGCTTTTCTGGCAGCATGATTAGAACAGCTCGCAATCTTGAGTATAACTGTTCTCTGCACCTTAGAGAAGTGATATTATCCCCAATTTACAGTCAAACAGTGGAAGGACATTGAGGTCAGAGAAAAAAAAACCACAAAAGAAAAAGTAAAAATGCAGGCAAGGGACTTAGAAGAATTTATACAGAACTTGTGAAACTGAAATCCTGAGAACCCTGATCAGCTATCACTACCCTGGGAGAACCCAGCTCCAGTTCTCTGGACCCACAGCTCTCTGGGGAGATACGGCCCAAGGGCCATGCTGTGCAGTGGCTCTTACCAATGCTGTTCAGAGTAGTGTTCTGCTGTGTCTGCAGTGCCTTCACATGACTTCTGTTTCTCTGAGGCACAGGTTTTGTGCACGTATGTTCAGATGACTGAAATACTATGAAGCATGTTTCACAGCTAGCCAGAATGGACTGCTCATGATCTCATGGTATGGCATGTGCTGCATGCCTCCGAAGCATGGAGTGAGAACAAGAGGGTGAGGGCACCAGCTCTTTTGGGAAACTGTTGGAGAACTATGTAGGTTGATGGAAGCAAACCTGACGCAATCTTGTCCATGCTGCCTAGTAAAAGGAGTGCCTTATTTAATTGCCAGCAGAACTACGGCATGTATGCAGTGTAAACAATCGGGTGATCAGGAGCCAGAAGCAAACTGGAAGCCAAGTTGTTTGGCAGAACATCCAGAGACATGCCAATTTTTGACTTTGAGAGTGAGACTTAGTTTGAGATTAAGGATTTAATTGAGTTCCTTGTTTACATGCTTCTTTTGATATTTGAGATATCCTTTGTTATTCTGCCTGGCTTGGTCTCCTGCAGGTCTTACACTGGGTTTGTGAGACCCATGCAGCTGTCTCGGATACCTGCAGCATATCAAAGACCACTGAACATCTATGAGTCAGCAGCTGAATTGACCCCCAAGACTCCTAAATACAGAGGTCTTCATGTAGACAACTACAGCTGCAACTCCTGGTAGTCAATGGAGATATAGCCAGCATGGTCAGTAGAGCCAGGTGAGTGTTTCGGCTCATGTTGAAGTAAATAAACAGTAGCAGCTGGCCAGCTGAATCACTCTCTCAGCTCCATTGATTTTATTGATTAAAATGGAAATTTCTGCTTAGTGAACCAATAGATACCTGCAGTCTGATTTGGTTGCCTAAGTATAGGTACCTCATTTCATCTGAAGTTCATTGGTTTACCTGAGATGGCCATAGAGAACTGGCAGATATGACAGAGAACTTACCTCAGACCTCTGCTTCTTTGGAGCAGCAGCTCCAATCCAGACAGGATACCCCAGGACACCTCAAAGTTAGAAGATGCCTGTGGTTAGGCAGCTGAATCGCACTCCATGTTTCTAGATGGTCTTAAAGGTCTCCTTTTGTACATGTCTGAAGCACAAGACTGAGCTTATTTCTCATGGAGGAGACCATCTGGGCTCCACATAAATACCCTCAATGTGGTAGGTATTTTTAGACTACATATATCACATTTTATGTAAGATTTTATACACATTTCAATATTTCTGCATAAACACAAAAGGTAGGTATGCCTGCAAGCATTTTAAAATAATTTTGTGAAGGAGAGTAGTTGTTTTGAGATTAAGCGAGTTGTTCTGCTTGGCAGGACCCAGTTTTAGTTCCTTTGTACACAATCAGCACACCGAATGCTTCAAATACTGAGTTGTTGGGTGTGTTGGAGGGACAGTCTCCATTTTTCCCTGCTAAAGCTGCTGGACAAATCAGTCATTTGATCATAAATAACCTTTGCTCCTCTTCTTGGGGAAAAAAAGCATTAAACTTAACAATCATCTGTTAATTTTCCTTTCTGGTTGCACAGTGGACCAACTCTTCCCTTGTTCTTCCTTATAAACAAATGTCCTTGTAAAATATTTTCATGACGCTGTTTATGATTTTTGTCCTTGTATCTTAGTCTGTGCTTTGGACTTCTGAAAATCTCGTTAAGCTGCGGTTATAACCTCAGGTTATGTCCCCTGATTCACTTCTATTGCAGTGTTCTCAAACTTTGGAAAACATGCTCTGTAGATTCCTGTAAAAGAGAAGATTCTTTTCTGTAAAAGTGCCTAGGATACAAGGTGTATATTTTACATACCTTTTGTTGGGATAATTACATGGTCAGCTTTCCCCTAACAACTGTTCTGTCAGTTCATCGCTTAGATTATTGACTCATTTCACACAGATTTAGCAACTTACTTCAGCAGGCAGACCCACTCTTTTCTGATGTATGTCGCATCAGAAGCTGCACACTGAGCAGCTCCCACAGGTTCTGTGTACAAGATCTCTTATACATAACCTCCATGCTCATCACCCATTCCTGGCATTCCTGCTTCGGGTACCAATCAAACACAATAGGCCTCTCTGTGCTTTCTCCTTCTCCTTCTCCTCTCTGCCCTTTCTCCTTCTCTGGACCTTCTGCTCCATGCCTATATCCAAAGCAGGCAGGCCCTTTTTGCTCTCTGCACTCCATTACTGAGTATCAGGTTAACATCTTCTTCTTTAACACCTACCTTCTGCTAATATTCTTTAAGAGTGGTATGGTGTTTCCAACCCTAAAGGAAGGTCAGAGATAGGCACTGCAGCATCCTAGACTTCATTCCAGACAGCAGCATACACAGCATCCTAGAGAAATTTTGTTCATCAGTGCACTACAGTTATGGGGCAAGTAGGTTTGACTAGCATCAGTGAAGTTATACCTCTTTAAAATGTGAAATTTCTGTTACTTTTCCAAAAATCATGTGCTCTTACACATATTCATATGTATTTCTTGCAGTGTTTGTTTTCTTTTTGGATTTCTCTAAACTTTGGCAGTCAGTACAGTCTTTTAAGTGTCATCTTGTCAGGTTAATATGTTTAAGGTACACAGTTGTAGAGTGTTGATAGGAAACCAGACAGTAATTTCTGTGCTCCCGAGCTGAATGATTTTGTACCCTTCTTGAGAATGACATGACTGAGGTCTCTCATACTTGGCGTTAAGTATAGAACATTTATAAAACTTCTAGTTCACTTCTATAGAATCATAGAATTGTCTAGGTTGGAAGGAACCTTTAAGATCATCAAGTCCAACCATCAACCTTCATAGCAACAGAAAAACATACCAGTCACTCTCCTAGAGCATTACTTACTACTTTCTGTGCAGTTTCTTTTTCATGTTCTTTTGTATAGTGCTTGCATCTAAAATTGAACTACAGAGTATATATTTTTAAAAATTACTAAATAAACAATGAAAGCTTTTCATTAATATGAAAATTGTTTTGAGTGAAAACACTAAGTCTCCAAGGGACTCCTCAGCAGGATTTTAAATTCAATTTTTTCCTCTTTGTGTTTCAGAAGGAGAATGGGAAGGTGCAGTTTTAAGATGTTAATATGTTCTTTAAAGCATTCTCATAGTCTGGAGAAAAATATCCTGCCACGTGTTTTTGGTCCTTTTCTTTTGCATATACTAGTGGTCATATTTTATACATAGCTAGGTGAGGGATCTGATCTAGCTGAACGTAACCTGAAACAAATTGCTAGTTTTCAACCATATCAGCTCAGATCCATGCTGCTGAACTAGACAGGAGTAACATGGATTAGGAGTGAGAGACATTCCTCTTCAGCTGTAATTTGAATTTAGAGCAGCTTGAGCCAATCATGAAACTGTACCCTGAGAGTGAAGGGTGAAAATGAAGTTTCACAAGCTGTACCGAAAAATAATCTCTTTTCGTTGTTCAGTGTATCCTGCATACAAAGGTTACACAGAACCTAAATTCAACCAAGAGCCTAGGTAAGTGCTTAGTTTTGCTAATTTCAGTAATACTTAACTGTGTTTAAAATCAAGCACATATCTGAATGTTTTGTGACTTGGAGACATAGGAAAAAGAAAATTCAATTTTCAGAATAATTGCTTTCATCTTCTGAAGTGATGTACTGCAATTTGTGACCTAAGGAAACGTTTGATAAATATACCTGTACCAGAAATAAACGTTCTCTGTACAGGTACTCTAGATGTATCTTGAAAAGATGCAGTGTTTGTTTAAACATGATACAACAGCTGTTTCCTTGTATATCCAGCAGTATATTGAACATAATCTCTCAAATATTGTTTTGATTTCCCATGCTTTTATTCAGAAGATACAGGCATAGTACCAACACAAAGATAATATTGCGACACATCTCATTTCTGTTCTGTTAATCTCTTCTGTTACCAAAATGAAGTACCCACAGCATACACTTCATGCTTTCTTTAGTGATTTTGTTATCTATATAATGCAAAAGGACACTCCCTATTTCTTTAAAAATCCCCCACCTTCATTCCTTCCAAAAACATGCAACAAAATCGTTGACGTTAATAATGCTTCAGACTGACAGATTGATATGTGCCTGGCCAGGAGCACTGTGACCCGGCACAGCACTTCTGTATTAATAAATCAGACCATTTATCATTTAGTATAGCCAGCACACAAATTAGAGAACAGCTTGCCAGGGTATATTGTGGTCTCGTTACTTTGTTTTTGCCATAGTTGCAGAATAGATAGCTTTGAAACCTTCCTGTGCTCTACTGTGACAGGAGAGTTTTCGTGTCATGGCGACCCGACTGAGTTGTTCAGCTGCACACAGTGCTGACTCAGGAGCCTTAAGTGTCCTATCCAATTCGCCACGCAGCAGACTCTTCTAAATCAAAAGAAGGAAAACTCCATAAAGATATAATCACTGGCAGTTACCACGGGTGTAAGATGTTCAGCAGTGCAATCAGAATGTGAAACTTTGCGAGTACTTTACTGGATGTCACTGAGGAGCACATGCTTTCATTACGGTACAGTATATTTTTTATTACATAGCTAGTATTTCCATGCTGAAAAAAACTGTTGCTGTTTAATGAAAACATTAACATATCATAAGAGAACATACTCACACTGCCTTATATTGGTTACCGTTCAAATACTGTAGTTGGGAGACATTTTACAGCTAATATTCATGTTTTAAGGATATGCAGTTGTCTGCACTTTATGCATCTCCTGCCTTGTCAGTCATTTGCTGTCTTTGGGGTGAGTGATTTCCTCGCAGGAAAATTTTGGAATACTAAAAAAAAAAAGCAGACAACTTGAATTTTTAAACCTTCAAAACAGACAGCTCAGATCTCAAACTGCTAAGTTCAGTTTCTTAATTTAACTGAAGATGCTTGTTTAATGCTTTTGGATTGCGTATGAATGCTTCTTATTTAATGTGTTTTCAACATATAATTAATGTGCAACTGATCTCCTGATTGAGTATACATTGATGCTTGGTTTTATTTTGCAACATAATTTATTCATCTAGAGATGTATTTGCCATCCACAGATGGTGAAGCATATTTTAGGCTTCTCCCATTGTATTTCTGTCCCCTCTTTGTTTGCTGGATGGAAAATATGATCAAGATACAGTGTAGTGTGCTCTGGCAGAAGAAATCAGTGAAGATCTTTCAAGCAGTGAGGCCCTTCTCTGTGAATGAGGTAAAGCCTCTAAACCTGTGCACTCTGTGTATATCCTTGGAGAACTGCCCCAGAGACTGTCTGGCTCTGCCTCTGCAGCTCCAAAGGAAACAGCTCCAAGGTGTCTTTAAGCTCTATATCCTGGTCTGCGTGGGTGCATATGGCTGTCCCCCAGACGGTGGCTGTGCTGCTTCCAGGAATGAGCCGAGAGGAGTAGGCTTAGGGTAAAGAAAAACAAAATTCTGGTTTTGAGGATGGCTGAAAAGCTAACCTGTACGGTCAGTGTGGGATTACTCTGTGTGTGTTCGGTTTGGATTCTGAAAAGATTCTCGGAAACGGTTTCTAGCACCAGTAACTGGAAGAAAGAGTAATTTACCCCAAGTGCTGATTTCTTAGAATTTTCTTTGGAAGGCATGCATTTGAAGAGAATCTCTCTCCCTCTGACTTGCCAGTCTGCTTTCTACTGCTTTACTCTAAGGTCCCAAGTGCTGCTGTACTCAAAGGTATGGAGCACACGTGTAAGACAATTCTTGGAAAGAGAGTTGTATCTTTTTCCTGGGTAATAGTGAGAAAACCTTTGTATTTATGGAGCTGGGAAAGGGAATGACCTAGACCTGTACAACTTAGGGATCATTTTTTACTAATTTTCCACTCGCCACTTTGATCATTGCTTCCTAGCGTTGATTTGTGGCACCTCCTTCCCACTCTTTCTCCTCCCTCTACTTGGCTTCTTCCTGCTGCTTAACAAGCTCAATTGGTTTTATGTATGTAATTCTTTTTTTTTTTAAGAGAGTTTGAAGGTGGTCTCTAAAAGAATTGCTTTCATCCAAAGCCAGGAACTGATCAAAGCAACACACAAAAGCCGAATGGGAGCCAAGGCAGAGCTGCCTGACCAGCCGTAGGGTCAGGGTTCTGTGCTGGAGAAATAGTAAAGCGTATCGGCTGAACTGTGCTGGAAGCTGCTGATAAGGGGGTTTCTCTCCAGTAACACCTGCAAAGTTTATGAGATCCTGCAGGAAAATCAAAGAAATCTGCATCAGAATATGTTGTTTCCTGCAGAGAGGAATGTGAAAGCATTTGCAGGATGAAGTGCCATTGCCTAAATGTATTTATTGCCATATCATATATTAGGCTCAGTCTGCACTACTATTAAAACACTGGACTATCACCCAGCTCTACATTTACTTTTATGAAGTGGCTCCTTCACCCATTTGTGAAGATATTAAGGAATGACATGTATGATTGTCTATGAAAAGAAGTTTCACACTAAATCAAACAAGGAAATAAAATGAAAATCAGTGTTATCATTATGTCTGAAAATAGATTTCTGAGAAAATTGAAATCAAGAAACAAGTTAATAATAGATGTTCAATCATCTATAAAAAGTCTAAGATTTCTTCTGAATTCTTTTTGCAGATATGGATTTTTATCAGGCATCAGTCCAAATAGCGATTAAGTTTATGATTTTAAAAAATTTGAGTAATAATCCAATATATAACTTTTCACAAAGGACTTTCTAATATGACCAGTTTGAACCTTGGCATTTTTTCTTCTGTATTAAGATAAGCTAAAATAGGGTGCCGTTTTTAAACCAATCATTACTTTAAATGTCTGAGAAAAATTCAACTCTGGTTTGAGAGTAGGCATAAAAGTTTCTAGGGTGAAGGAAGTTGAAGTTTTCTGTAGTCGTAAAGGAAGACTAAACTATGTCTTAAAACCAAAACAGCCTTTCATCCTTAAATAATTAAAGGAATCTGGTTGCAATTGGAGTTTTCTGTTTCCCCAGAAAACTGCAGTGTAGGCTGTTACAGCTTAGATTCCTTCTCACTAAATTGCCAACATGCCTTAGTCCGGATCTCCAAGCATAGCTGTATATTTTAATGGGTTTATGGCAAGTTAGATTGCTTTGTATTTAGCCAAGCTTTATTTTTTTTGGTTCAAAGTAAAGTTGAATTTGTATGAGTTTAAAAATACGATTTTTTTTTTTTTGGTAGACATATCTGGAAATTCTTATTTCCTTTTTCTGTAGAAAATACTCATTTGTGATTCTTGCTACTGTTCCCTGCATGAATTGTAGCATTTTCATTGAAAAATGAACACTCTGTCCTCAAAAGTAATGCTTGTTGGTTTGCAGTTGAAAAATTTCAGCAAAAATAAGAAAATATTTGATTTTAACTTAAGTTCTTCTGTTTCCAATGGCCAAAATGGATGTGAAATTATGTTATATTAAGAATGATCCATTAAATATTTTGATTTCTTTATCTGCCTGAAGGAAAACAGACAGCAACGGGTTTTTAATAGTGTTTTTATTGAGGTCATTTAACATTGATTTGTCCAAGTCTGTTTTCATCCCTTTTGATATGGATCTGTGTGATTTTTTCCGAGGGCACAGAGGGCAGTTAACAAATGGGCTTTATTTTTTAGTAGGTAGGGAAAATTGCATATATTTGATTTCATTGCAAAGGTGTCCATCTTAATCTCCACAGCAATCTCCTGAGAATAAAGACATCTCCCTGTTATTTAGTTCGAAGTGAGTGAGAGAACCGATTTCAGTGATTAATAGAAGCATTTTGGCTTGGGATCTAAAGTTGCCAAAAAGCTTGGTGATGTCTTCCCACTTCCCACTTTCAGTGCACTTGAAATCTTGGCACCTTTCAATCTGCGCTCTCGTTCCAACATCCTGTTGCTTGGAAACATGAGTCAGCGAAAGAAATCATCTCACTGTTAATGCAGGAGAAATCCCGTGTCTGTAGTCAGCCTGATATTCAAAATCAAAAGAAGATATCAGATAAAAATTAAGAGCAAACGCAAAAGAAAAAAGAAGTGGTAGAGAGAGCTGAGTAGTCTTGCAGTATATTCTCTTTATAGAAACAGTAGCAGAATTGTTCTTGGCTGTATAAAGATGGTAGGATTATGTTCTCTGTGACCTGTCATCAACCTTAATCAGAGTCTCTGTGTTTAATCATGAACTACTTTCCAAAGTGGCATTAATAGGAAACCATTAAGTTTAATCTGGTCTGGTTTGTAGATAACATTTCTAATATAATTCCACAGGAGATATATGAGTTCTAAGATCTTGAAACAGAAAAGGAGCTGGAAATTCTGGCAAAGGTAACGGTGGTTTAAGTTAAAGCTTTAATGTTGCTTTTAAAATGTGATGGCCAAATGGGGTCTACTGAATTGCTGTAACTTTATTCACATATGAAACACAGAATGACTAGAGACTTTTAGATGATCTGTCAGCTTTATTGCTATAGAATAAATTACTTCACTGAAAAAGTGGATTTCAATCAGCAGATCCCTAAGTGCTGATATTAATCTTACTAGCACTGTAGAGTTGAGCTCAGCAGAGGATCATAATTCCATTTCTCAGCAACTCTTGAAACTTCAAAATTTTTCTTTCTGGGTAAGACTAACAGCAGAATATTGAATCCTTTTTGAAGATTTTGATGAAAATCATAGGAATAATAAA